>JABXWE010001176.1:0-52538 GCA_014611495.1 Limonius californicus
GCCAAAGATTGTATATAATCTTTCAGGCGTTTGTCGAATCACTTTGCATTCCTCAAAG
This sequence comes from Limonius californicus, assembly GCA_014611495.1. Classification (NCBI taxonomy): domain Eukaryota; kingdom Metazoa; phylum Arthropoda; class Insecta; order Coleoptera; family Elateridae; genus Limonius; species Limonius californicus. The sequence continues at coordinate 59 of JABXWE010001176.1, forward strand.
GTATTACCAGAACGAGGTGCCTATGTGGTTTACATGAACGACTCGTCTATACGCAGCAGAGTTATACGAATTAAACCAACTGTCTGCTGTAATCATTATTTTAGAAATTATTTTCAACCCGACGAGCAGATGTGTTTAGAAGATAGCCAATACTGCGTCAGTTCCAAGCGGTAAGATGTCTTATTTAAAAATTACATTACTCTTCTTTGAACTACTTCCAATTTCTTACAATGACACACATAAATCTATGAATCGTTCTAAGCTTAATTGAGTTAACGTTAATTTCAGTTTTTCTCCACCTGAGTGCTGCCATAGCCAGGCTTTAATGATTTACAGTTACTCTCTGATGGGTATAATGTCATGGTCTACTGGTTGTTCCTTTAAATATGGCGTCGATCCATGGGTTTTTGTGCATGTCGCTTATTATAGAAACTGGGTAAAGTACATTACGGGACTATAGTTTAATTTAATAAAAAAAAGGAAGCAAATATAAGAATTTCTTCAACAATTATATGGCTTGTATTGTTATTTCAAACTAAAAAAACATATTATAAGTAAGTGCCTTTTGTTTTCTTGTTAACTGCTAGCAAAAAAAGGTAGTTGACCAAATATACTACCATGTAATTAAAAAACAACAAACTTGAAGAAGAAATTGTTAAATCTTATGTATTTTTAGAGAATAACGTAATACAACAACAGACTATACATATAGACAAGGTGCTCAAAAATGACATCTACCAAATTTCAAGGACATTTTAATAATAAAGATTCCATAGACGTGGTCCGAAAAGGCTCTGTCTGACTTGAAATCAAACTATTAATTAAGTGGAAGAATCTTATTGCTTTACATGTTTCAATAATTACTAAAGTAGCTACTAGTTGTAGAAGTCATAGGTTTACCTTTAGAGGGCTGTAACTGCATAACGGAGCGTTTACGGAGTTACGTCCAGGGACTTTATTTAAATGGCCTAGTGAATGACATCCGTGAGGTAATTGTTAAACATTGGGTGTATTAGAATCACAATTACCATTTTCCTAGATCATATAGTAAGAGATCTTTTGTCATCTCTCGGTATTGGGGATGTGTGTATGAAATGCTCCGTTTTTCAAAAAGTCATCGGAATGGCTATGTTTTTATGTGTATAGGCAACCAGAAACAAAAGTCAGGCATATAAGCTTATAAGCTCATAACAGAAGCTGTTTAACTTTGGTAGAATTATAGACCTTTTTTCCATTTATTCTACTACCGTCTCTCCCCCCGGAACCGCTTTCGCATTACTTCAGGGGAGTGTGGGCGTCCCTTACATACCAGCCATTCATGCAATGGCACCCTAAACTTCACTAAGTGAAATACGGTCGCCTCAGTCGAGGTTTGACCACGCGGCCGATCAAACCGCGTTTCACTGTGACCTCGACTGACAATGCGTATTCGCACTGCCCCATCGAGGTCCCTAGAATGATAGACCTATGTAAGTCTACAATATGATTGCTGCAATTCGTCTCTAAGGCGTTTTCTGATTTTTTTCAACTTCGCCTTGTGTTCATTTGATAAGCCACTAAACTCTCTCTCTCTATACATATGCCTAAAACAATCATAGCCAGTGTGAGTTACCATTGAGAAAAAACGCGATTTACGAAGGATACGGATGGGGTTTTCGCCGGTAGAATTCTTACCGTCTTAGAATAATAACAACTATCTCAATACTCATCGATAGGTTGTCATGTATACGCATCAATCTTAATTTTTCTAAATTTTAAGTGGCAGGCAGCAATACATTACCATATTATCACCATACTTTCTATATGCCATACTCTTAGAGGGATGGATGTCCCCAATCCTACGTAGTATCTAGTAGTTTACCATTGAAATCGCGACGGGATCGTTTCTAGTGGTTCCTCTACGCGATATGGTGATTGCAATAGGACTGTCTGCAGTAGTTTAATTGAATGTTACTACTGGACAATGGGATATTCTATATATCATTGTGTAGCTATAACGCCCTCCCAACGTCTGGGTACACAAGGGAAAGAGTGAAGGACAGGCCCCCATGGACCAGTGGGCAAAGTGTAGTGGCTCTTTAGCTTTGTTTAACTAGGATGAGGATTACTACACGAAATCTATAAATTTTTAAGCATTAAGCAGCGGCTGGTGATAGGTACGCTGGTCTCAAACCATTGGTAAGTCCTCTCGACTTTCAATAACGGGGGCATTAAGCTTTGACGAGCTGTCAGGCTCTTTACCTTCACATTACTACAGAATCCGAAGCAAACGTATTATCAACAGTCTCATATCAACAACTACATCACATACCAAGAACTTATCTACGATTACGAGATACCTCAGTAAATATCTTCACATTGCATTCTACATTTTCGCTGTGGTTGTATAATCTTTCCAAGCGGACAAACTCAGCACCCTGTTGGGATTCTAGATTCTGAAACTGTGGTTTCCTTTAGCTTTAATTTTATGTAATAATTCTTAGTTTTTGAAAATTTCGACAGTAACCATAAACATAAATTATAAGACAACGTAACTAGAATTTCAACTACAATGCCTAGAAAAACAGATGTAATGCAAAAAGAGGATGTTAAAGAAAACGAATAAACCTACAATTCCTGCGGTAGTCATTGCTGCTGTGACTACTTTTTTTCTATCACCCACACTTTATTTGTTACCAAGTGTTGTGCGTTATACGGAAATATATCAATATCGGTTTCTTCTTAATGTTGCACTTACTTCAAAATGTTGTTGCGGACGTTTTACGGCGATATTTGGTCTCTGGGGCATAACGGATTAATGTACAGCAGTAATCAGCAAGCCAACTAGGACTCCATTTGCATTGGTATCACTTTTCCATGGTTGCAACGTCTTGGTGGAACCGTTCTCATGTTCGTCGCTTACGGCACCCAAAGACATGTTACATTCCATTTCTCTGCAGGCACTAAGTAATTCAGTCACAAGATCTGTGTAATTTTCAGCTTTGACATTTCCAAGAAAATTGGTCACAACTGTTGTAGAAGCTCTCCACGCTCTTAGTTTAACTTCCTTCAACAAGTTGTCAAATTCGCCGTCTTTCACTACTTCTCGTATTTGTGGTCCCACAAATATTCCCTCTTTAATTTTTGCCTCACTAACTCTCGGAAATTTTTGTATCAGATACAAAAACCCTCTTTCGTTCCGATCTAGTGCTTTAACGAAATTTTTCATTAAGCCCAATTTAATATGCAGCGCTGGTAGAAATATGTTTCTAGGATCAGCCAGTGGTTCGTTGGTAATATTTTTTTGACCCGGAGTTAGTGTTTGACGTAGTGGCCATTCCATCTGTATATAGTAACGATCTCGTGCACGGCTGTCCCATCCATAGAGGAAATGATAGTATTTTGTATACCCCAGCTGAAGGCTAAGAAGAACCGCTATTACTTTTAGATCTTCACAGATTGACCACTCATAGTCATTATACCGGATGTGTTCTAACAGATATCGCATATTCTCGTATGATTCCTTCATATGAACGGCATGAGCTATAGGTACAGATGAGTATTTATTGCCGTTGTGAAACAAAACTGCTTGTATGCTAAGTTTTGAAGAATCTATAAATGGGCGCCAATTGCTTGGTTCATGTTTCTGTCCTAGTGCGTGAAATAAATTGTTAACATCCGTGCAATATGCCAAAATCCCTTCTTGAGCGAAACAATGTGTAAATCCTTTTTGGCTTTTTCGGAAGTGAGTTATATGTACGTCACCTACGAGGAGATGCCATCCTTTTAATCTCGATGCTAGAGGTTCTGACTGTGTTTTTGCTAGTTTTAAATCTCGAACTAAATGATTCAGTTTAGCCTTTGAAATCAGATGTGGTTCTGTTGAACATTCTGGTGCTTGAAATAGTCGATTGTTGTCGAATTCCTGTGCGAATTGCATATCATCAGTTGGAACACCGGTGCTTTCATGTTCTTCTTCGTCCAAACTCCAAGATTCTGGTGGATTTATGATAGGAAGATCTTCACTATGTTCGACGGGCCATAAAGCTGATGGTAAATTAGGATACTGCACAGTATGCTTGGACTTCGGTCCGATGCAGGTATGTTAGTGTTAGTGAGGCAAAAGTAACATCTGTAGCATGGTCTTTCTGTTCTCTCCACACTATTGGTACTGCAAAGCGCATTTTACGTTTCGTACCTTTCAACCAACCTGTTAACAATGTTATACAAGGCTTACAACGTATGGAGCCCATGACTTATCTTGATTTTCTAGTTTAACTCCGAAATAAAGTTTGTATGCTCTTCGTACAAGTGGGGCGAAAGTACGATTTTGCGATTTAAAAGTTAGTTCCCCGCATACATAAAAGAAACTGTTGACATTATGACGCCTGAAAATAATTTCCTATGGAAATTCCTGTAAATTAGATAAGTAATACGTTGGTTAATGTCAGTCTCCCGGAACCTCAATCGAAGATGGGCCGTTTTTCAATAAAGTCAAATAAATAATGTAATTAACTCCTCGTCAATCACCAGGAAGGGCGCCACCAGCTTAAAAAAATATGCTAACATTAACTCAGATGTAGATTGAGTAAGCTGGACTCCGAGTTCTCCACTTACCTAATTAGTCGCTACAAAATTAACAAAGATAGGGTAACAATAAATAATAAGACCAATTGCAACAACGGTAATTTAATGAGGGAAATAAAACATCAATTAAATTAATCCCCACGTAACATTTACAATAAAATGTGCCTATATGTTCTGGAATCCTGTATAAGTACACACTACACGTTCAAGTCACTTAATATAGTGCTTAAAAAAAATGAAGTAATCGAGCAATGTAAAAATACTGCGTTTTGCAAATAAACCTGCGACGTTTATGAAACAAATAAACACCCTAACCGCTGAAAGTACTTTCATCGATATAAGCGCTCTATAAATATACAATACCATAAATACAAATCCAAATAAACGCAATATTACGGCTCAAGATGACGTACCCTGTATATATTAAGTGATATTTACGTTATTATGTACGAAATACGTAACACGCTAATGTACAGTTGTTTTAAGTTAAACAAATGATTCGCAAACACATTAAACCATTTGAAATTAAATTATAAAAAGAAAGTAATGTAAATTAAACAATGAGCGATTAAATCGACTCTAAAAATCCACGTAAATTAAATAGAATTCACCTTCCGGGTTCTAGACAGCACGGCGTTCTCTGGAATGTGGCTTAGTCGACGCGTGGCGAGCACCTGTTGAATCGCAAGCTGACGATACGGACCAGAAAATGCTTCTTGCCCCCAGATTCAGGAATTCAAACAGTAAATAACTTTGGCAAAAACTTTGCCGTCCCCCAACTTGTTGTCTAAATATAGTAAATAAAGAATGGGTTGGGCTAGCATGTTCAAATAAAGATGGACGACACCAATCGAAAATTCCGATTGACGTGAATACAAGATTAAACGAAGATTAAAAATCGGCCACAGACCCACATCGAGAATCTAAAAACTACCACAGATTACGATGTCCATAAAGATTCCTTCAAAATATCGAGATGAACTCTCAAGTATAAAATACTTTAGCGGAGGAATCTACTTCGACGTTCAATCAATTCTAACAGTCACAGGAAGATGGTTGCCGGAAATGAAATTTTGGTCTACCAATCTCTCAAGCGCATGCTTCGAAAGTCAAGGAAGTACTGCACCACTCGAACAAACCTAAGAAAAATGGGTTGCAAACCAACCAGGCGCAAAAATACCGTTACAACATTATTTGCACACTGTCAAAGCATTGTTCTTACTTCATAATTCACAGTCAATCACAGTACAGCAATTAACATAAATCAAGTATGTAGAACCCAAACACGTTAGTAACGACGTTTCGCGGCACGACATAGATAATGCAGTAACTTCATGCGCCGGTAAATGCCTGCTGATTTGGTGCGTACTTCTTGCATGTAATAGACAGAAATGGATTTGTCTTAGCACGGTATATTCGTTACTACTGATACATTACCCAAAGTAGCGCAATATGCATATGTTGCATACTTGCATAATATAAATGCTTGTTACTAAAAATTCGCGAGTTATAGGCAAATTCTGTTTAAATGTTTAAATTCGTTTTTAGGGTGCCGAAATACACAGAAGCATATAAAAATTTCCATGTCACAAAATGTGTGTTTAACAGTCCTATTACTGAAAATGAATTAACATTCCGTTAAGTTTCTACTAAAAATAAATTAACTCCCATTATTTTATGGGAACAAGTTAACTACTCAGAAGACCAGTACAAGATGTGATGTGTTTTACAAATAAAATATATTTAATTAAGCAATGTTGAATACTTATACAGTGAGTACTATATATATATATATGGCAGTATGAATTAACAAATTGTTATCATACTGCTAATTACTGATTAAGTAAATGAACAAAATATGATCACTATCAATAATAACTATCTTTAAACTTTAATACGAAAACACGTGCGTTGGGCACCCGGCGCAAGGCTGTTGGATACCAAATTCTGCTCACAAACACAGGGTTGGGCATAATGGAACCAACTCAACAAGTTCTATAAAAATATTTTAATAAAATTGTGGATGCAAAATTAAAAATCAATGAAATAAAGACAAGAAAACAGACAAGATCCCGTATCGATTAACAAAGCTTAAAAATCCAATCAGCGGATCAATAGAAAGTATTATCGCTTCATACATATTGGTGATGTATATAAAATTTTGCAGTATTTCAGAATATGACGAAGTTTCGAGCATATTCCGCCGACTCATTAATTTCAGTTCAGACTTTGACAATACATACGGTGCATTATAATTAAAGACAAAGAGTTCGTAATGGTTTCCCCGCAGAAAAGTAAAGCAAAGAAAATGTAACTGCATTCAATCTACACTTTTTAATACAATTTTAGAACTTGGTTATGCAAGCTGATTTACATTAAATATAAATATAAAGTGAAAGCTGGTTTCATGCGAATATAAACACCCAGTAGCGTGCAGTTTTCTTTGTACGTAATGTATTTGTTTCTACATTTTGTTACAAACGCGAATGAAACAATGATAAATACCGGTTTATCGATTAAACATTCGCGGTACCTATTATGCAACACACTCCATTATCTCATTCTACATAATCTAAACGTAGATGTCTTAGAAATAGCATGAGAGGCTTACTTCGCAAGCACACAGCACAGCTACGAGCACACAACATATTATTTAAATAGCTACATAAAGTATCATTATTGAGCACACAGTTCTAATAATCAATGAGCCTACTTAGTACTACTGGTCCAAAGCTTTTATGCGGTGTTAAATGTAATAGAAACGCAACATATGTGGTACAACTTTTAGATGTCTTCACACATATTTTATAGTATATATTTTTTGGTTTATTATAGAGCCTTCAATAAGCGTATAAATAACGCATAACTACAGCACCTTACATGTAATGCCAGATAGTAACGGCAATGTATTTAGCCATATCAAATAATTAATATTTTTAAATAGTTTGAAATCTTAGTGACGACTTCAACAGGTTATATTTAAGCTTCTATTCTAAATATTCAATTGGTGGGGAATTGAAAAGCTCGAATTGCTCTTTCATTACAGGTATTCTTGATTTGTGTTTGAATTTGAATGGTCTCCAGTACATCAAATTTACGTTGATCATCAGAGTGTCATGTGAAAATGAGAACGCAGATGGTCCTTGAAAAACTGTAACAATATCAGAAAATTTTAAGAAAATTGATGAAAATGAATGAACAATTAAATACAAGAAGCAGTTTTTCATACCTCGTCGTTAAAATATTTTCGTCAGTTAAATATGAACATGTTATTTACAAGAGGTATTTTCTGAATGTTTGCTCTTGAGCAGAAGAGAAAAGGACCAGTTACCTGTTTAGTCTTATTATAGCACTATAAAATGATGAATGCGTCCTGGATTCAGCTTCAGAAACCGGAAATATTATCAGCTAGGAAGATGGAAATGTTAGTTTTTTGTAATGTAAACAAAATTTGCGAGTTGAGCACTTATAATGTGACGCCATTATTAATTAGCTACTTTAGAATGATACCTATAGAGAAAACCGAAAGATAAAACTGTCCCAATACACAAGTCCTTTGTTACAATGGTTGCTATACATAATGGTGGGTTCGAAATTTACTCCCTGAGTTTCCAGATTTCTTTAAAAACATTTTCAGCTTTCAGCAATGAGATAGTTATTGATGCTGCAAATCAGTTCCACACGCAAGAAGAATCTTTTTATTGTGAGGGAATTGCTAAGTTGGAATATTGCTTAAAGTAGAAGGAGATTGTTTTGAAAAATGAAAATACTACTTTATTTCGACGAACACTTTTTTTAGGTCGGAGCAGTGTGGCATATGGTTCATCCCTCATACTTGGAATGGAAATTTTTTTTCTTTACCGTAGTTTAACGATAAGCGTAAAATTATGGTGAAATTAAAAGTAAAAACTGTTCTACTCAACCCCAACGTTTATGCGTTTCTGCACTTAAGCATAAGAAAACTTAAAATGTGAAATCCATTAAAAGCAGGCATATATTGAGTAAAAACATTTTTCGGAGAATTTTATATTGCAGATGTAGTTTTTTTTGTTCTCTTGTACGTGATACTACGTTTAAGGGCGTATTGTAAAATTTAAGGAACCTGTTTAGTTTTATAGTTAATTAGTATACATACATGCAGCTCTTGATATCCTGCGGATACTACTCGGACGTTTCAGAAGTCAGTATAGTTACTGTCGAGACGAAAGGTATTCACAACTCCCGCTCAATTAAATGTAGTGGAAATATTCTGAACGTTACAATACATAATCGTTGATGTTTATCTAAGTACAAAAGTAAGCATTTTGGTATTTAAAAAACGAATTATAAATGTTTTTGTAGTTGCGTAATGGTACTAGAATCATATTATTAATGTTATGTAAATGAAGAAATTATACAGGTTTGCTGACTATGTATTTGATCGCAGTGGAGTAGACTTATAATAGCTTACGCCGAAAAGTTAGGTGTGATTTTATGGTGCAGTAGAACATATCAATATATATTCAGAGAAGCGTCGGAAGATGTAGCTGAGGGAATACTGATTAACGAAGAACGTTTAAACAATATAAGATACGCAGACGATGCAGTGGTGTTTGCAGACAGTCTAAAATGTTGCAGACACAAGTTAACAATAAGGCTTGATGTTAAACACAAGTAAAACCAAAGACATGGTTATAAGTAAAAATAGAATACCACCAAACCAAATAATAGTTAACAACAAACAACAAATAAAAATCAAACTTCTCTGATCCTATGTCTTCACAGCATTATTATACGGGGTAAAGTATTGGACCCTCACTGAAGCAACAAGCAGGAAATTAGAAGCATTCGAGATGTGGCTATACCGACGCATACTAAAAGTCCCTTGGATGGACTATGTCAGCAATAAAATGGTGTTAGAAAACAAAGAAAGAGAAATCCTGAGAACTATAAAGAAAGCTGGAATATTTTGGCCATATCATGAGAACCAATTAAAGATACCAACTGTTAAGCTCATTATCCAGGGTAAAGTGTTTTGTAAAAGAGGTTCCGGGAGAAGAAGGATATCTTGGCTCCAAAATTTGAGGAAATGGTTCAACATGACAACAGCTGGCCTATTCCGCGCAGCAGTCAATACAGTTCAGATCGCCACGATGATCTCCAATATCCGATAACGGATGGGCACTTGAAGAAAAATAACATATCGAGTTGAATGGTTGCGAGTAGTACTTCTATTTGAGTAAAAAGTTGCTTTCGCGCAATTTAATATACTTTTTGTATATATGCAACCCCAAGTTATCCTTCCGTCTAAATGTACTTCAAGATATCTCCTCGCCCTTATTTTCTGTATTCCACCGTATTTGAGTGCTGTTTATAACTATCTTAAGTGAATACTCCTTTTGGCGCAGCGCGAAGATCTTTGTTTCACATTTATCTGAATTAATTTTTATGGACGATTTGTTAAACAACTGGTTTACTCTGTTATTTTTTTCCTGAAGTTTGTTGGCTGTATTAGGGTCTAGTATTGCTCCTTTTTGTATACGGTGAGTAGAAGAAGTATATGAGTTTACTATTACTTGATAGGTTCTTCTGTCGAATAGAAATTATGTTATTATCCATAGTAGGTTCGAAAGAACGTTTTTTTTTCTTTTTGTACATACGGTCTTTAGCCCAGACTCTATCGAACGCCTTTAGATAATTGACTGGGTTAATACGTTACTTGCCTGGTTTGGAAATCATCAGTATAACTGTTTGTTGCCAAGCAGGGATATATCCAATTCTTGAGATGGAAATAAATATAGCCTTTGGGTAAGCTAGAGACTTGTTCGGTAGATGTTTAAGAGGTATGTTTGGTATGATGTTCAATTCAGAAGTCTTCGTTTTCGGATTTTTATGTACTATCTTATTTCGGATGGAGATATTAATTCGGAAAGTGTGTTATCAATAAGATTGAAATTATTTCGATCTCTTTCTATTAGTTAAAAAAGTGGGTTTCGCTTATTGAGATAAGCAATGTATTTTTGAGTCGTACTGCAAATAATTAGCATTTTTTTTCTCTTCGACCATGTATTCAAAGTGTTAGAATCATTACTGGCTGCCTTAGTATTCTTTTGGTGACTATGGCTATGTTCGGGTTTCCAGAGTTGAATGATTCTATGTAGCTGTTGTAGAACGCAATTCATTGTTGTTCGAGTTCGATTCATATTAATATTCAAGTAGATGTTAACTGTTATATAAGGTACCTATATGTTCTCATAGCCTGCGAGCCCTATGTTTTTCTGTTTTAAGTTGAAGTATGTGCATTAGAGAACTTTAGTTGCCTGCATGGTGTGGGGGGTCGTTTGTTCTTTGTAGTTTGTCGAATAGTCTGAGTGGTTGCTGTACTTCCATGCTTTTACTGCGTTGTTAATGTCTTCACGTGTTTAAGGTTTTTATTATCTGACTTCTGAGATCCTATTTTATTATTAGGATATGTGTTTAGTGGAGGTATTGTGTATAGAGAATTAAATAATGGATTCAGTGTATCTAATTCATTGTGTTTGTCCTTTTTTGTTATTAGAGTTGTGTCTTCAATAATAATGCTGTGTGTTCGTAATTAATAATTAGCCGTGCGCTCAGTAGCTGTACTGTGTACTTGGTTCTGCTTTACGAGATTGGTTAATCAAGTATTGTCTCTAACAAGAAATGCATTGATCGACAAAGGAATAATTTTCTTCGTACAAACATCATTTATTGACGTTAATATATGCCAAAGTGCACGAGCGTATCTTTTTGTTTATAAAATTTATATATTTAATATTACTGTGGTGCTGGTAATTTTATTGAAACGGAAAGATGTGAGGCAAGGGCTATGATAAAATATCTTTAAAAGAAGGGTTTATCACTGCAGTAAATTTTTTCTGACATGTCCGGAGTATTGGGTGATTCTACTCCTTCATAATTAGAAATTGGTGCCGGGATTTCAAATTAGGAAGGAAGTTATGTCAACATGCACCAGGTGCTGGACCACCAAAAACTGTTGTCACTTAAGAAAATATTGAGTTGGTCCATGGCATGGTATTAAGTCTTTGAGGATTACTGTCAAATATATTGCTGAGACATGTAGATTTGTCGTTGGCAGAAAATTTTACACGAGGAATTGGATCTGGAAAAAGTCTGCGCACGATGGATTCGGAAAATGTTGTCACCTGGTCAGAAGCAGGCCAGGTTTCTCGCTCAATGGACACGGATGTGGATGGGTTTTTCAAAAAATTTGTAACTGTAGGTGAAGCCTGGGTTTCATACTTTGATCCAGAGTCAAAATGTCTTCTGACGGTGAAGAGGTGATGACTGCTCTGAATGAATGTTTGCATTGCAAGACAAAGAGTTTTTTCCAAAGGCATTCAAGCTCTGCATCATCGTTATACTAAGTGTGATAACCTTTTAGGGGATTATGTTGAGAAATAAAGACAATTGAAGGGTTTTCATCGAGAATTCGATATTTAAGGAGTTAGTTTAATTGCAGGACCAGCGTGTTTCGGTAAGTAAATGTCTTCTACAGTTTATTACTAGTATCTTAACTTTGTAACATGGTTTACATGTATGAGGAAACATACAGTGGCGATTAGATGTAAGGAAATAGTATGGTGTGTATCTCCTTATGTACTGGTAAAACAGCTTCTATTATGCATGTTTAACTCGCAATTCTAACAAGTAGCTATCAAAATATAGACAGACAAAGAGAATTGTTGGTTTATTATCTGCTTTGTAGTTGATGTGGTTGTACATAAAAAAAATAGGAAATATTGTATTTATTACGGTACACAGACAATTTACGAAAATTTCCGCTATAATTTAAATACACTCTAAAAAATTTTGATGTAAATTTACCTAAAAAATCGGTGGCAACTTTTCTACCACCGTTATTTATGGTAAAATTACTTTGATGAATAAATGTCCACCCTGCTGGTAAAATTACTTCTGTGATGGAAAGTGGTGTAAACGTCATGAGGAAAAATCACATTACTGTGTAAAAGTAACCCACTAATAATGCATTTGTAATGTAATTTTAGCATCCTAGAATTACACTAGATGTGTAATTTTAGCATCCTAAAAGTACACTACATGTGTAATTTTAGCATCTTAAAAGTACACTACATGTGCAATTTTAGCATCCTAAAAGTACACTACATGTGTAATTTTAGCATACTAAAAGTACACTACATGTGTAATTTTAGCATCTTAAAAGTACACTACATGTGTAATTTTGGCATCCTAAAAGTACACTACATGTGTAAGAGTAATCCTCCAAAAATACATCTGAAATGTGATTTCTGCATCTGGAAATTACACTAGCTATGTAAATTTCACCCTTCCAAAATACACTTGTGATGTAATTTTAACGACCTAGAATTACACTAATCGCCTAAGAGAAACCCACCAAAAATACGTTTTTAGTAACGTTAAATACATAAATTTACACGAATCTAGTAAAAGTCGTTTAAAGAACATACCAGTATGTAAATTCGATTGGGTAAAATTACCTTGTTCTTTACCTTTAATAAAATTGTTCCTCGTTAGGTCTACCTCACTGTTAATTAGTAATTTTTACCATTTGAATGGACAGCTGTTCCTCACGTAACTTTACCTTACGGAATGGTAGAATAGTTGCCACCGTTTTGCATCACAAGGTAAATTAATACCAACACCTTGCAGTCACGAATTTCTAAGGTAAAGGATATTTACGATTGTCATAGACAAAAAGGAACGAGCTAAATAGAGGAAAAAACAATTTTAATATAGCATAACTTGGCACACTACAATAATAAGAATAGCAAAAATAGAATCATATCTTCTTAAAACAATAAAATTATATCTCAAAAATTTCTCAATTGGTTTATAAAACTCAAAATTTTCAGTATTGAAGGGTTTTTGTTCTTCGTGCCATGGTCCGGATTTATTTTTAATAAATATCTTTGTATCATTTCACATGTGTTGGCAGCTTCTTTTGGATATTGTAGATTAAAATTATAATATAAGGCAAATATAACCTGCAACGAGTCATTTAACGTGCCTTGATACACTTCAGTTTTTTCGACCACGGCAAAATACTGCTTTGCGCTGTCTACAAATAATTATATTTATTAATATACCCACACATCAAAAAAAAAAACACAATACCTTTCTCAAGACAGACAATATGTGGACTGTTTATGTTTAGTGATGTAATATCTGATTCGTCCTAAAAACGATGTAGGTAGAAAACACAAGAATAAATAAAAATTAATTAGATGTTTCACTTACCCAGATTTGGAAAAAAATTGTTTTTATATTCTCATGAAAGAAGTCGCAAATAATCTTAAAAACTGTAATAAGCTTTTCTTCTTCAGTGGTCGGTTCACTGCTTATAAACTTCTTGTTGCAGCCAAACTTGATAAACTTATCGGCTTTTGCCAACATTGCCCCAGATAAAATGTTTATATCTTGGGACATCAATTAATTGTAGTGCCAATATATTCCTTCTTTCGATAGCAAAACTGGCCACTCGTTTTTAACTTCTGCTATTGACGGAGGTGTTACGGGCCAAAAAAGTTTTACGTTACGGCGCCAAATTTGTTACGGGCCAATTCTCACTACGAGAATTATGGGACAGAGAAAATCGCACGTTGGCGTGCTAAGAAATTTTCGGTACGGCCAAACGCGCTTTTCTTGGACCCGCAAACAAAAAAAAGATGGTAAAGGCCAGCGGCTTGCTCAGAGGAGTAGGGAGGGTTCGTAAAATTGCTTATAGAGAAAATGCTTCAAGTTGTGTACAGGGCGAGTCAGAATAAGTGGGCGCCACCTTCCAAAATCCAGCTGGTTTTGTAGGTCCTCGCGGAAGGTCGAGAAACCAGCAGCTCACGTGAATGGAACCTACCTTTAATTGTGCCTTCACCTGTATATTTAAAGCTTGCAAAATTTTTACATAAACACATACAGAATACACATAAATAAAAGAGGCAGTAAATTTTTAAAACACATATAATGAATCTGTTTGGCCCACATACAACAAAATGGCGAGTTATCAGACAAATAGTTTAAAATTACAATAATTAAGAAAAATCCTTGAACGTTCGGGGAAAACGACGCCGCTGACTCACAATATTTATTCTGCTATATATCTGTGTGGTCAATGGCGTAGTTTACAAGAAAAATACTATTTTAATATTGTTTTACAAACATTAGCGATTGAAGATCGCTTTTAGGTTATCTACAAAGAGTTCAAAATCGCGAAATTCTGCAAGTTGACGCGAGCAAAAAAAAGGTTTATTCCTTTTCACTGCACCACAAAAAAATCTGATCTTTTTACCTTGACGGTTGTAAGAGACAGGCACAATGTACGGCAATTTTCCAGTTGCGTGGTCGAAAATACAGGGGCCAGGAAAACAACGCTTTTCGGGGTAGCGTTGGAAGCGATGAAGCTGCTACGCCCCTGGAGGGATCCAAACTGGTTTCCACTGGGCCAGCTAGCGTAGACAGAAGATACTCTTTCGAACAACGGGAGCAAACCAAAGTTCCAGCAACGCACTTGCACGATATTTATTTATTTATTTCCTTTTTGCCTCACACCAATCCGAACTGAGTTCGACAGGAGCAATTAGAAACTTTAATTGTCCACAACCATGGCGTACCTTTTGCTATCACTTATTTCTTTTTCCGACGGTTACGTCGATTAACGTTTGCCCTGCAGCAAACAAAACGGTACGGTAACGTAAGATAGCAAACGCCGCGAGGAAAAGGAAAACAAACAATCTGCCGGCTCACCCGCTAGTCTCGATAGTCTGGCTTTCACTCAAAAAAACATTTACGGGCCTCGACGGATGTTGATTTCGAGGACCGGAGTTCACAAGGCTCGGAAGTGAACTGCATTCCAAATGCAATGGGAATCAGCACTCCCCTCAAAAGATTGCACAACGTGACGAAACCTTACGAAATGTTCCAGAAAAGAATTTGTTTTTGACGCTCGGAATTCCAGGGAGCGTTCAAGGTCTCGCGCAGAAAACAAGAGCTTGCAGATTTTACACAAAGAACTGTTGACCCATTCCGAACTTCGACAGACAAAACAAAATACCGAAAATAGTAACCAAAAATAAGAATTCAATCAGAACAGCGATACTAATTCTAACGAAGCGGCAAACGAATCACGGAACTACCAAAGTGTGCGGCAAATTTAAAAATCACATAACAAACATAGGACATATAGTAACTTCATGTGCCGGTAAATGCCTACTATAATCCACAATATCTGATTTAATGCGTACTTCTTGTATGTAACAGACAGGATTGAACATCTCTTAACACGGTATATTTGCCACTGCTGATACATTACACAAAGTGGCGCAATATGCATATGTTGCGTACTTGCAAAATATAAATGCTTGTTACTAAAAATTCGTGGATGATAGGCAAATGCTATTTCTAAATTCTTTTTTGGGGCGCCGAAATACATCAGAAACAACTAAAAATTTCCATGTCACAAAATGTGTGGTTCACAGTGTTATTGGTACCTAAGTTCGCTTAAGTTGTCTAGTTTTCACTAGTTTCGAATTGTGGTTGCACATCTAAAAATCACAATATTTAATCTACATAAAGAAGCCCGGTAGAAAAAGAAGACAATAAGGCAGATAACGAAAAATAATTAGTAGATTTTAAATATATTCTTTGAGGTTTTCGCGGTTTTTCAAACTGTCAATATTACAATTTACTTTCGGCTTAGACCGCGTCGTCATTTGGGAACTACATCCAGCATTATGAGGTAAGGACCGACCTGTAGCTTGTCTGCCTTTACAAGCATTTGCTCTAGAAGTTTGAGCCATATTCGTTCGTAGGCCCTGCCTGCCTAAACAGGGCCGTGGCTGAACAGACTGGTATAACTGGACATAAGATGGACTTTGACAATGCTAGGGTACTCGCCAGAGTGCCTCATTACTTCCCTCGTATCATACGCGAAGCAATTGAAATTGAAAAACAACCTAACAACATAAACAGGGAGGATGGTTTTAGACTCAGTAAAGCTTGGACTCCAGTAGTTTTTCCTCTAAGGACTCCTAGTAGATTCAACCTAAACTTTTTTATACAACAGTAACAATCGCAACACATCGATTATAAAAAATTATTGTTAAAAATAACGCATTTGCTTTAATAAAATGTTCGGGTGACATAAGGGCGCATACGGACAGAGAAAATTTAATTGGTTGCCTGGGAAATCATTTTGGCACCG
Organism: Limonius californicus; assembly: GCA_014611495.1. Taxonomy (NCBI): domain Eukaryota; kingdom Metazoa; phylum Arthropoda; class Insecta; order Coleoptera; family Elateridae; genus Limonius; species Limonius californicus. Next base: position 16,842 of record JABXWE010001176.1, read on the forward strand.
CTTTCATTACCTCTTCATTCGTCTTGAGTTTCTAGCCTGTCATATACTCTTTAGGGGGTCTCACAAGATGACAGCTGCAGGGCAATAAGACTTTAAACTTCTAATCTAGAAGTACAGAGTTCAATTCCCAGTAACGGAACATGAGATTTTTAACAGCCCGTTTTGGTCGCAAGGTAATGGCAAACCAGCGAGGTATTTTGCTAAGTAAATCTTCTCTGGAGTAGAACTGCTTATACTGTCGTTTGGAGTCTTCTATGTGTGTGACCGCGCAACGCAGGCATCGCTACGTCTCGTAAGAGACAAAGGACTCCAGACAAGATAAGATGGGTGAAGCAATACATCTCATCCCAATTTATCCAATTTTTCTTGGGTTTACAGTGCAACATGTGGACGGACGATTGGGACCGTGAATATCCCAGAAAATCTTGCTTGCTGACGGTACGGTTTTGGATTCCTTTTGCGGCGAAAAAGTTGATTTGTTCTATTCCATGCTTCTCTGAATACTTTCTGGGCATGTACAAGTGTATTCAAGATTTGTCTATGGTAATGATTCTTTCCAAAAAAGCATCTCTAGTTTGAAAACGTTGAAGAAATTTTTGTGTAATTTTGACCAGTTTCGACCCTTCTTCGTCAGACGAGTCTCGTTCAGCCTCTCTAACTTCACTGTTCGCCTCCTTTAATGTTTTCTAGTTTTGTCTATCTTTCGTTTTATTTATCTAGTTTCCAGCTATCCTCATTATGTCAGCGGTGCGACGGGTTGTTGCTCGCCAAGTGTATTGTTTCTCTATTTAGTCCATTGTTTATCTCGGAATTTTGCCACTTGAGTCTTGTTATTTTTATTGCAAACACTAATCTTTACTATTTCGGTCAATTTGTGAATTGTTATCCGTCGATTTGACTGTCGTAGTTTGTCTTGCATCGTGGAGAACATTTGATCTGTGTTTGTAGCTTATAACGATCAAATTACATCCATTAAATACGGAGCTTCTTGAAAGACATGTTTCACCAAATTGTATACTCGTAGGTGTCTTGAGTATTCCGATGTAAATTCGAACATATTTCATTATTATATAATCAGAGATTTAGAATTTCCAAGTCAAATCTATACTTCCCTAGTAGTTATGAAGCAAAATTTCATAAGGAGTGATAGCTAGATCCATTAGTTACATCTTTAATTATATTTATTAAACATCTTGAAGGTACTTATAAACAATTATTCCAATTCCAGTTTCAGCGTCCACTGTCACTAGGTTCTGATAATACGTTATCTACTCAGAAAATAATATTTTACGTTGTAGAGAAACGATTTAAAATTTTACAGATATATATATATATATATATATATATACATATATATTGTTATGATAAATATATGAGTAGGCCATGGAGGTACCAATGCTGCACAGCAAGCAAGTATAAGAGCATACTTTATCTATGCATCTCTTTACTAGATAATTATGTATTTGTAAATTTGTTAAATGTTTGTCTTATTGGAGGTGGCATTGGAAATCATTAGAATCGTATTAAGAACGTGAACGTATAACACGTGATAAGAAAGTGAACTCCAATAGGGTAAATATTATAAATTTGAGGGTTGTTAGGGATATAGATAAACAAGGGTTGGAAAATAATTTATTCAAGTTTTAATATTTGAATCGAGCGGAGGTGTGATCGGGCTTCAACCAGAAAATCACACCCGAGCAAACAAATTAATTTAAATTTACATACAAAGATTCATGTTTGGCAATTAACGTTTTGGTAAATGTAATATTTGTGTAATTATATGAAGTTATGGAATTGGTTGTTTTATTGAAGTAAATGAGAATATTCTGAAGAATAGAAACATAAAGGAAGCCACGAAACCCTGAGATAAGAAGTAAAAGCCGAGGTATTTTAGCAAGGTATGAGAACTTTGATTTACAAGTTGCAAATCACTAGTACAATTTACCAAAAGGGACCGGTATATAGCAATATATATATATATATATATATATATATATATTATACCGTGAGTAATTACGTAACGGTTGGCCATGGAATAATAAAATAATGTGTAATGCAAGCTTATGTTCAAAATGACCACCGTTTTCCTGCAGACACAAATTTACTCGTCTTTTCATACTATTAAAACCATTTATAAGAATTTGAGGAGTTATATTGGCACATGTAATTCTGTTTTGCAGTTCTCGATATTGTAACAGGGGTCTTGTATACATTCTTTTTCAGATAAGGGAATATAAAGTAATCTAAAATTGTCAAGCCAAAATTCATGTAGGTAATTGAGGGTCTCTTGAGCGGTGTGGGCTGTTGCGTCATCCTGTTGGAAGTAGCCTTGCTGGAGCTCATCCTCATGAAGCTGATTAATAAATTCACGTACAATATTTCGGTATCTCTGAGCAGTAACAGTTTCGTGAAAAAATATGGGTCCGATAATACGTCTTCGAGACACAGCAATCCAACCACCAACTTCTAACGAGTAAAGAGGAGATTCGCGAAAAGTATGCGGATGTACAGCACTCCATAACCTCATATTTTGTGAGTTTATATACCCCGAAAGGGTGAACCAGGCCTCGTCAGAAAAAAACGTTCAATTTAGCAATTCGTCGTTGTTCATTAAATTTTGTTGTAACCACTGACAGTACAAAATTCTCCTATTGTGAACTACTGGAAGCAACTCATGTAAAGCAAGAATTTTGTATGGGAACAGCATTAAATCTTCTTTCACAATAGTATGGAAAGTTCCTAATGATAAACCAGTCTCTTGCGAAAGTGTACGTAGTGATGTAGTGGGTTGCTCGTTCAAACGTTGACGAACGTCATCAACTGTATTTTGCGTACGAAGTCTTGGCCTTCCAGCTCTATCTCTATGAGTAATACTCTCTGTATCTGGGAATACATCAACACATCTTCTAAGTGCGCTGTAAAAATCTCCTTCAAGGACAGCAATATCTGGAAATTGTTGCCGAAATTCATCTAAACATGGCACCGCACTATAAATCCATTCGCAGTTCTCTTGAACACCATTTCGAAAATATTATTCAATCATAAATGTTTTGTGTTCTATTGTAAAAACCATTATTATTATAATTGTAACTTAATTGAATTTTCAATATAAACTTATGACAACAGTGATGACAGTTAATGAATTTTAAAGCTTGCATTAGACATTACTTTTATTTTACATGGCCAACCCTTATGTAATTACTTTTTAAACTTACGGTGTGTATATAAATTTTAGAAAAAATTATAAACTGTATATATAAGTAGGTAAATACATTCAGTTTGTATTCTACAGTTAAACTGCATCGAACATTTATTGATTGTACTGTGTTTCACACACCACAATCATATTTGAATTTATAATTAAAAAGCAGAACCTTAACTGCTTCTTTCAAATGAGTATATTATAATACAAGTGTACAAGCAAGCCTTTAAAGCACGCGACGGGTTTAAAAGCACGAGGCGAAGCCGAGTGCCTTTTGACGGAGGAGTGCTTTAAAGGCTCTTATACACGAGTATTATAAGCTATTTTTTATTATACATGCACTACAATCTAAAATTTATAACAGCAAAAGGAAAATGAAATCCCGTTTTCGATGTAATCTTGTCATTATATCATTAATCGTTTATATAGAAACGGTTAGCAATTGTTGTTTCGTTGCTATGCATATTTACTATAAATTTGTTGATTTGTGAAGTTTGTTGCGACTTTGTGTTCGTAAATTACAAAATGAACGAAAACGAGGATATTTCATCCGAGATTAGAATATTAGCCGAACAAGCTGAACAGCGATTAATCCCCGCGAAATCTAAACAAGCGTATTGCAAGGAATACAAAAAATTATCCAGTTCGATGGCCAACAAGTGAATGTTGTCTTTTTACCTAGGCAACTTTAAAGCACTAGTGTTTTAAAAGCCCTGTTTTGCACGCTTTTTAGTTTCAGAAACAGAGATTATGATTCAGGTATAATAAAAAAGAATTTATTTCAAGTGGAGATATTAATTTTGATAAATTGAGTTTATTAGTTTGTAAATTTGTTCATTTATTGAAGACTACAGTTTCTATTTTAACATTGTGGTTTCATGCAGTGTATTGGTGCAATTACAGACATAACAAACAGTTCTCAAATATTAAATTTAAGAGGATTTTGTTGATAGACTTTACAAACTCCCGTACTTCGTCCCAATTAAGCTTAAGCTTAAACCTAACATATTAAAACTTATACTACTCTATACTAGACACCATTGAAACGCTCTCGCGCTAATCCAAGTAATTTATGCAATGTTTATAAAACGTAACTACACTTTCATGCTTTTATTTTTTCTCTTGACTCTTGCGGTTTTAATACAATTTGTTTAAAATTCTTAATTTTTAATTTTTTCTATTACGACTACGACGACGGTAATGTGATGATATTGCCTTCCTGCAGTACTATTTCTGAGATACACATACCATGATTAATTCTAAGAAAACACAAGGATGGTCTCATATAATTGAATACAAACAATTTACAGCAGTGCTTTCCAAACCTGAGCAAAATACCCAAAATTGTGTAAAAATGGTTTTCCATTGGGTATCAACACATCTCAATTTAATACATAAAGTTCAGTAGTTTATAAAATCCAGCTATTTTGTATACTAACTAAAAGAGCGATTATTTTATTTGGATGATAACAAAAATAGAGAATATTTTACAAACTCAGTAAATAGTTTATAAATTATTTGTGGCGACCTGTTAATTACGAGTATATTACGTACGCGTTGCGTTATATTTTTTCAGTTTGGTGTAGAGACCAAATGGAAACATAACCTCAAACGTTTTGTATTCTACACACCAAACACAGATCATTTGTCAATGCGTTTGTTACAAAGGTTTTTACTTTGTTCCACTTATTGTTTAATGAGTATACAGGGTGACTTAAAATTAACACCTGTACTTTTAAGAGTTAATTCAGGGAGTTAACATAAATCGAAAATGAAGAGTGAAAATTTTTCCGATTTCGGATATCGAGATATTGATAAAAAGTATAAGTATCATATTTTCATTTGCTTCTGCAAAAACAATAAGACGTAGAACAAGGATTACTGGAAACAGGTAGTATAAATCCTCGAAAAAATCAAGCAGAACGTCAACTTATACTAAGTGCTGATGAAGAAGAAGTTCTTGCATTCGTTGAGACCGAACCAAGCACAAGCCTGCGATTTGTACCGTACCAAACTTGTTCCCTAAAAATTCATACATAATTAAAGAGAGAGTTTGAGTCAATTTTTGTAATGATTGTTGCATAGCATAAACAATGATCCAGATTTCATTGAAAAGATTTTGTGAAGTGTGAAATGCGCATTTACTGAGACGGGTACCATAAATACTCATAAATTGCATGAATGGAGGAATGAAGCCCCCCACTTAATACGTAAGAGATCTTATCAAAGACAATGCTCAATATCCATTTGGACTGGGTTATTAAATAATAATGTAATTGATCCACACATGATACCTAACTGACTTAATTCAAGCTTGTGTCTTCCATATTATGAAATATAAGGGAAAGCTTTCCTGCATGCAAATTTCCCTGAGAGGTGGACCCATACCATGGCCTCCTAGATCACCGGATCTGAATTTGGTGGCAGGAATATCGATCTTCGTATAGGTTCCTTACAAGTTTTTCGAATCTGCTAAAAGTCGATGTGTAAAATCCTTGATAACCTGGAAGGATTAAATTTAAGTTTGTTTCAAGATCTTTAATAAATAAAGCTTTACAAGTTGCTTATAATCTAAAGACAGAATTGTATACCACAACTGGATAGATTTCAAATATTGAACATTATAGGTTCCCTGCCTCTTTTTACGAATACTACTTATATGCTATTTTCTACAATAAGTATACAATATCAGAAGGCAGAAGATTTGTAAGCTTTTACAGAGTTTGACAGAAATTCTAAACAGTTGTGAACATGCGAATTTGCGAACCCACTGGGTTTTGTTTTGTTTCCCTCTATCTTCTTACCATGCTTTTCGTATTGTCTGCTGTATGTTATGCATAATGACAAGAGACGATGGAGTTGAAAACCGAACAATTTTTGTTTGTATATAAAGCTAGGGCAGAATGTTTTATCAGTTTCTATTTATTAATTATTGATAACTTTCTTGAATGTAACAGAAAACAGTAAGGTACGTGCAATATGCATTATTTTCAATCTATTCCGTTGTGGTTCTACAGATAATTATTTATTTACATGTGGGAGTGTTATTATATTACTATGAAGTAGAAAACTCCTTGAGAAAGATTGCGAATCTTTATTTATTAAATATTTAAAAAAAACTTGTATAGGATCCAACAAAGTTTACCGAGCAATTCAAACTCTTACATTTACCAGGCGCTACTGCTTTTTAAGAAACTTATCCGAAGATCGATATCCCTGTGAATATTATGTAATGCTTCCAAGAGTAGATATTTCGAGTTCTAGTGGAGAAAATAATTGTAGTTCCTATATTTTGATAAATATTACATAATATGTAGTAAAAGTTATACATTTTATTTAAGCCTAGAAATACTTACTACTAAAACTGCAAACAATGGTTTAAGTGCAGTATTGCGGTGGATGGAATGATACTTAGAACCAGTTTTATTAGACTTACGAATGACACCCTTGTAATTCTTTGGAAAGTTTGGCGGTAACCTAACCTCAGAGATCACAATGCTCTCGTAACTTTTTGCCTATTACCTATTAAGAATGTAAATTTCTCGTTAAAATAGTATTTTTAATAATCCACGGTTTCTTTTTTGTTGTTGGAACCCGAATATATTAAATTTGTTACGCGGGCTGATGACAATATCATTAAACATACTTTTTATTAATTTTATAAATAAATGCAGCTAAGAAATAAATATTTTTTATTGATTTATGAATAGATAAGTGTATATATTTCTAAACAGCAGCAATTAATGTGAATGCTGTTTTTATTTTTTTTGTGGGTAAAAGGCTCAATTCTTGGATTTCAGGTAGTAACTGCAAGGGACCTTGATGGGGCTCAGGTGGAGGTCACAGTGAAATGCGGTCCGATCGGCCGTGTGGTAGAACCCCGGCTGTGTCGACCGTATTTCACTTAGTTATGTTTAGGTTGCATGTTGCATGAATTTGGGGCGGGACGGTAATAAGAATGAATGGAAAAAGAGATAGTAACTGCAATACGTAACAGAGAACTTTAAATTTTATCATTGTCATTGTCTAAATCGTTGGTTCGCATAAGTACGTTTGCTGAAAAAGACAGTAAGACCCTTATTGCCTTTTCATGCAGAACTGGATTTTCGCTTTTTAACCTAACCCGAAACTGTGTTATGAGCAATGTTTTCAACCCTAAGTCTGAGCTTAATTTAATAAGTTTCTACTGTTTAAAGACGTTCGCCACGTATTTGCCAATCGCCAATTTTCTTCGGATAATATTCATTAAATGCGTAAGCAAGTGGTTGCAGATTTTTCCAAATTATATGATTTATCTCTTTTATATCCAGATCACTTTAATTAGATCTGATAAAGAATGGAACATTTCCTATAGTTCTTTTCATGTATTCGTTACTTCAGCAGTATTTATTTCCTTTTAACTGTATCAATTTTGTTGTATAAGGGTAGGGTATACACCATAACTTCAGGGTTTCTTGAAATAGGTGGCGCGTAACACCCATCCCAGAAGGGGGCGTAGGGGACTCCGACTAAGTTTTCACGCTGACTTTTACGTTTCTTTTTTTCGACGTTTTGGCGTCCCCCGCGGCCCCGTGTGGATGTTAGAACCCGCCGTCGATGCGTCGTACTTATGCGAACAGATTGAGCTCACGTCCGATCCCCTGCGATGACGTGGACACGTTCTGGACGTCGATTCATGTTTCAAGTGCATGCCGTAAGGAAAAGTTGTAGTCGTCGACGAGGCCTACAACATATCCGCAAAAAATCGCAAAAATTTCTGGGTGCCTCCACTTTTCCATAAACTTGTTATTTTCAATCATCTGTCATTTTGTGTTTGGATGAATATTTATTATGAAACTCAAGTATCAGACTCAGTTTTGAAATACCTTTTAAATGAGGTGTCACTCGATCCCCATTGACATTTAAAAAAATACTTCAAGATGGCGCCTAGTCGCCATTTTGAAAGTTGTAAAATTTAAATATGGGCTAAAAAGTAGTTTTAGCCTTCAATTAAAGCACACAAAATTTTGTGAAAAAATATCAAGTCGTTCAAAGGTTAGTAGGGGGGGGGGGGGGAACATTACGACCGCACTGTATACTGCGGAAAACGGCTTAATATTCTTGGAATTTCTAACCATCAAAAACCAAAATATTAACTTGCAAATATTGGCTTGTATTTCAACTGCAATCTCTCAACTAGAAGCGAAAGGATTAACTTTACCAGACAGCATTGAAATAGTAGAAGATATGGTTAAGGGTTTAAATAAACTTAAGAAAAAGAATTTCATTAATAAATTAAACGAAGAGCTGTCAAAAAAAACTGCTATCAACAACTGAAGAATATAGGCGGAGTGCTGCAAAATGAAACAGCCCTTGATGCAAAAAAATGAACATTTAAATATCATTGACATTGTAAATTATGAATTTGTACCAATACAATAGTGTCGTGTGATGTCGAGAGAGTCTTTTCACAATACACAAATATTCTCGCAGGTTCAAATTTACATTCGAAAATGTATGGCACCACGTTGTTGTTAAGTGCAATTATGATTTGTTTTTATAATTTAATTAATTTTCAATTAATAATTTTGCGTTTTTTTGATTAATTTTTATTAAATATAATTAAATAATTTTAGATTTAAACATTTTAATAGAAAAAAAAGTATATATTGATATAACGTTAATGCTTTTTTCTAGTTAGTTGACTTTTTAATGCATATTTTGGATGTTTTAGATGTATATTTTGTGTTTTTCAGTGCATAATTATCCTAGTCATCACACTGCTTAGTCTACGAACAATTGGTGTCGGACTAGGTAAACTTATATAGGGACCTCGGTGGTCTAGTGCGAGAATGTACTGGCCACTCGAGATCACAGCAAATGCAGTCACTCCGTTGGGGCGATCGAATCCCCACTGGGGCGATCGCATTCGCTTAGTTAAGTTTAGGCTGCATGTTGCATGAATGTTTAGTATGTAAGGGACGCCCGCACCCCCCTGAAGTAATGCGAAAGCGGTTCCGGGGAGGGGGGGGGCGGTAGTATGAATGAGTGATAAAAAAATAAAAAAAGATAAATTTATATGCAGGTTTATATTTTTTCGGTGACCGATTAGAAATTAACGGTCATATGCATCACCTACATAAAACAAATCAAAAAATATGAATAATTTTGAAATATTTTAATTTAAGTGTGAGTTCACATTTCAGTATGTATAATATAATAATAATTAATGTTTTTTAATGGTATTTTGTTCCGGGTCTGTTCCTTCTTCGTCATTTTGAACTATTCCGGTCTTCTTTCTCTACTATCTTCTTGTATAATTCTGTATGTTATGCATTTTTAACATTAATACATCTGCATTAAGCACAATGTAAAGATGTGTTTTGTAATGCAAATGATATTTTTCAGAAAATATCATTATTCCAGTCAATTATTGTATAACAATACTGATTAATAAGTAAATTATCTAAGTTATGAATTTTTGTAATAGAAAATCAAATAACAGGCTTTAAACAGAATAGAAGTTATTAAAATTTTCAATAAAATACTAAAATCTCGGTCGTATTTAGAAAGTTTCTTACATCTTGATGATTCCTTAATTTTTATTGTAAAATCACATTTTGCGAGTAATTAGTATTTTTACCGGCGAGTTTAAATAGATGTTTTTGAGCAAACTTGGCTATTATAATTTAGAACAAATAAAGGTGATAAATTCTAAAATTGTCTGTTTATTGTTACAGATATAACATTTAAAATAACCATGCGAAGGAAGACCTTGTTCTACACAGTCAACTTAATAATACCATGCGTTGGGATAACATTTTTAACAGTTCTGGTATTCTATCTCCCTTCAGATTCCGGCGAGAAAGTGACATTGTGCGTTTCAATTCTAATATCGCTCACTGTATTTTTCCTGTTGTTGGCTGAAATTATCCCTCCGACGTCGTTAGCTGTGCCACTTTTGGGGAAATATCTCTTGTTTACCATGATTATCGTCACTTCTTCCATATGGGTGACGGTGTGCGTGCTCAACGTTCATTTTAGGTGAGTAACCACGCCTGAAACAGGAAATTACAGTAGTACTTCCGGTATAAGAGGCAGTGTTGTTGAATACAAGCTCGAAATCAATCATAAGGTTATGTGGAAAATGTGTTTATAATAACTGGTTTAATGGATTACATTATCCGCTAAGTTTGTAGCTTAATTTATGCAATGCTGGCGTGACGCAAATTCGTGAACAGCATAAACAAATTGGGATTAATGTTGATGGCGTGATAATTTTTGATTATCGTTTGCTGCGATAGCATCGATTTTGTAATTCCTGTAATTACAAAGAACAAACTGCGTTTTATTAGATTCTGTTAAACATCAAGATTTTTTAGGTAACTTTCTTAAATGAGAGTTCCAATTCAGCGCAATTATGTAAATCTGTGCAAGTCGGTCAGCTGCTTCGATAATCAAATTGTAGCCTAATGAAGAGGAAACGGCCGCTAACCCAAGTTAGTTATCGAGATAAACCAATTAGTAACTGGTAGATGATCTAAATTTCTAATTTTGGTTGATTTAGCAAATAAAAAAGCTGCTGACAGCAAGAGACTTATTCCTTTTGGTTTTAAAACACATTAACAATCAAGACTATCAAAAATTAAATAAAAGCAAAACTTCAATAAACTTTCTCATGAGGGACTACTTATTGTTTTACAATGTCGTAAAATGTATTTTTTATGAAATTAAGTTAATAATAAAGAAATGTTAAAATAGCTATTAACATTGCAAAATAAAAATGTGTACCTAGTGTAACGAATTGATTAATTTTGTGAATAAATATCGTGGTACGATAAGAAATTACAATTTTTTGCGGTCGGTGAGATTTGGGTACTCAAACTAATATTTTAAGCAATAAATAATAGTGAAACATTCTAGAGTAGCAAAGAAGTCGTTAGGCGATAAATCAGGAGAATATGGGCAATGAGAAATTAATTCGATGTTTTTCTTCTTCAATAATCAATTGTTTGACGTGCTGTGTGAGAGCTGGCATTGTCGTGGTGAAGAATGATGCGACGACTTTGGCTGTTTTTCCTGATTTCGTCGACGACTTCTGTCAAACAAATTGTTGTCTACCATTCAGCGTTTACTGTTGTTCGATCATCTAGGAAGGAATTGTTGCGACATGTTCAGTACAATAAAAAACAAACGATCACTGCTTCGTGAACGAACCACTTTTGTGGGATTCGGTTCATCTTGGAACACCCAAATAGTGGATTGATGCTTAGTTTCCGGTTCATACGAATATATTAAGTTTCGTCACCTGTTAGGAATTTTTGACCATTTTCTTACACGAATTAACACGAGCCTTTTTTGGAGCTTCGATCAAATTATGCGGAATTCATCGGGAACAGATATTCTTCACAGCTAAATGTTTATGCAAAATCGAATGCACTGCAGTCTTCGATATGTCTAAGGATGCCTCTATCTTACTGTAAGTTACATGCCGATGTTCTGCGATGTGATGCGCACAGCATCGATGTTTTTTGGAACAACAACCGATTTTGGCCGACCTTCACGAAATTCATCACTGACGGACGCACGACCACGACGAAATTCTGCAAACCAATTATAAACAGTCTTTTCTGATGGCACTTCATTACCAAAAAACGCTCACTGTAAACAAACTACTCGGTCAATTTCTAAGCTGCCACTGTTTTCACAATAACAAATGTCAAATTTTACGAAAATAGTAATGACACATATCAATAGCGCCACCTAGTGGTCGTTTGTAAAAGCTTAAAAGGCTGCCCTCGTACAGTGACAATCTACACGTAAACGAAATTTACATACTTTTTACTGAATTAAAACTAAAAAACATCGAAGTAGTAGCAATATGTCAGTTACAGGCAACCGTGAAAAAAACCAAGTGGACCAACTAACAAAATAAGCCACCACGCTTAATGAAATTGCTAACAGAAGATTTATAAGTATTCATAAATCGTAGACTTCAAGAAAAATGTAATGGCTATTGGAATGTAATACAGTCAAAAACGAAACTAACAAATGGAACCATAAGATCAGTCTTACCCGTCTAACCAGCAATAATTCGCCTTAGAATTGGTTATGTTCAAGCAATCAAATAACCAATACAAACAAATGTAAATGAAAGATATGGTAAAATAGTATAATTATGTAAAATATACCTAATAGAATAGAAGATAGGTATAAGTAAGCGCGAATAACCTGAGTTGTTGACGCGCCTTGTTTTGAATAAAATTTAAAAACAGTTCTGGGTATTATAACCCTGATTGACTTATAGGTTTTACGAAGTATACTGACAAAACGAAACATTTAGTTACCACGAATGTCGAATTTCACTCTAAAACTAGATTATCCGTCAAACAATACAGAGTATTTCAGGAGGAATGGTAAATATTTTAGGAGGCGGTAGTATAGACTATTTTGAGTAAAAAGATTTGTGTCCATGTGTCCAATTTTTCAATGGTTGCGGAGATACAGTTTGAATGTTATCCATAAGACTCACAAATGGTACCTATTAAGGAAACACAACTGTCTTATTGATTGCATTTATTGATCGGTTAAATTATATAAAATACATGAATAATTTGCAATAGTTTAAACTAGTTCAAAACTTGTTAAAATATCCCACCAAGGACTTCAATGCACTTTTCAACTCTGTTGACAATATCACGTCTAGCTCTTCTAAGCGATTTTGGTGTTCTTTTATGAGGGCAGTACTATTAATAATGCGATCGATCAATTCGCCTCGTCTGTTTACTTTTTCTTTGTAGACTTCGCTTTTCATCCATTCCCACAGACAAAAAGTCTATAGGGTAAGGGTAATGTATCGGGACCTTAGTGGCCAATGAATGTGACCATATAGAATGTGCAGAGGTTCCGTCATGCTGGAAGAACATACCCATCCTTGTAGCCAAATGAACCTCCTCTTACCCTCATATCACATGTTATTCAAAGATTCAGAGTGCTGAGGGCTTATTATGCGCATTAGACGTGCGCGTGCATCGGATATGTATGCGCTAACTTCAAACAGCTGTATTTCCTTAACCATTGAAAAATGGACACATGATTGTATGAATTTTTTTATTCAAAATATAGTCCATACTACCACCTCCTAAAATATTGACTATTCCTCCTGAAACACACTGTACACAAAATGTAATATATTTATAATAGCATAAAGTTTCTCAACAAAAAACCGGGTTACGTTAAATTGAATATAAGGTATTGTTCAAAAAACAATATAAACTTTAGTTTCTCTTTTACACATAACTATTGGTTGTTCAATTATGTAACGTTTGTTATATAAGATATTTTTACTTCGCTTCCTAGGACTTTATGTTGCATTATGAAAGAACTGCATAATGCAGAATGCATAAGAACTTCAGATGCGCTTATGTATAATAGAATAGAAACAATTCCACATAAGGGCAGTAAAGTCAAAATATACAACACAATCATCAGGCAATTGCTATAGACAACTGAAATGAACAGTCTCAGAGCGATTTTGACAGAATAAGAAACCAGATTGTACGGGAGGTTGCCAAGTAACACAAATATCAAAGTTTTGTAAAATATAGAAGAAAATACTGGAACTAACACATTGAAATGGCAAGTAATGATAGGTTCATTAAAATATCCAGAGATTGCAAACCACAAGGAAATCCCGGAAGACGCAAAAGATGATGGAAGAAGAGATCAGCAGAGAGCTGGTAGACATCAGCACAATCCACGCCATAACTATACGAAACAAAGAAGCAATTTAATTTACTATAAAAGAAGAAGAAAAAGAAATAATAATAATAATCATGGATATAGTGATTTATTAACATAGATATGTTCAAACTGACTTACCAGCAACAAAGTAGTTTTATAAATTGCTTATTAATCAGAAACCTTATTTGAGCTGAAGGTTCTGCAGGATCTGGAATTCTGTTCTTTAGGCTGTCTAAATTAGTCAGACCATTAGTAGTGTAGTTGAGTAATGGTTTAAATACCCCATAAGGCTAAATTTGGAGCAGTCAAATCAGGTGAACGTGCTGGTCACCTTATTGAAATGAAAATTGAAATAAGTAGTAGGTCATACAGATCATTTTGCAAAAAATTCAAGTAAGATATTCCTGAAAGCCTTGTTGGTAAAAAGAAGGGGCCGATGAGATTGTCACCAAGAAGACCACACCAGACATTTAATGAAATGGTATGTTGGTAATGCATACTAGCAGTCTTATGAGGGTTTTCTTCGTTCCGAGTATGGATGCTTCGAAAATTAGTAATACCATTTCTTGTAAAACATGATTCATCGGTAACCAGCAGGCAGCTCAAGAAGTTAGGATCTCGTGTGCATTGTCGAATTAACTATTGGCAGAAATTTCTGCGCTTGTTATAATCTTCTGGTAACAGATCTTGCGCAGGCGTAACGTGAAATGAATACAATTGTTGCTCATGCAATGTTCGCCATACCCTTGTACATGATACATTGAAACGAAGTGACAATCTACTGTTGCTAGTACTAGGAGATAACTGAACAGCGTTGAGTATCCCTTCTTCAACGTTTGCAGTTCGTCGAAATCTTTGCCCACTAGCGTTTATTCGTCCAGGCTTTAGCGTGCCAGTGTCCCAAAGACGTCTTTCAACGGCTTCAAACGATTTACGATTTGGTATCTTCTAGTGGGAAATGTTTCATGATATCTTCGAACAGCAGCAGCGCCATTTTTACGTACCCCGCCATAAATTAAAAGCATGTCTGTTTGTTCTGCAAAACTGAACAAACTAAAACCAGCGTGAAGTAGTAAAACAGGTTACTTAATACTAATCAACAGATTTAATGACAGATGTTTAATCAACTGTTAAAAAAATAAACGATATGCAATTGACGACTATTTGATTAACTTCTGACTTTTAGCTATTTATCTTTAACTTTCAATATCTCGGTAGCAAATTAATTTGAGCCATATGTCTGAATGAACTTTTTTTGTTTATTTCGTGCTAGAGAACACAACCGTAAAATAGTATCATGCAATTCCGAAACATCCTGTATATACTATATATATTTATAATTTATAAAATAAAAGAAAGTTATTTTCATCTCGATTATAACCATCACCAAACATTCATCATAATTTGTAGATTTGTAGGTTACCTACTAATCGCGGAGCAAAATGTATTTCATAAGATAGTGCTTTAAAATTCCGCAAACAGAACTTGTTTCAGATAAATCCCATTCTTCAGGAATTTCTTAATACATTTTTCACTGATCATAATCATATCAACATATTCATAACTTGAATACAATTCCAGTATTTTGTATTACATGCTATAGCAGATTAAGATGTTCTTACTTGGCAATTCACTTTAAATAAATAATTGCTGCATTAAGCAATTGATATACTAACAATGCAATTTTCATTTTCGTTTGAACAGTTTAGATAAATCTATAATTCCACGCTATGGGGTTTTAAAAATCTTATTTTTCGTAACTAAAATACACACTGTTTAGTTTGCGCCACGAAAATATAAGAGATTCTCAACATTTTATTTAAAAAACAAGAGTTGAATTGTTAATGAAAGTGGCCCCTAATGTGAGTTTTGATATACTATTCTACTGTATAAAATTTGATCATTTAGTTTTTTCCGAAAACAGATTATCACTGATTAGTATCCTAGATAAACACTAACTTTGAATACAAACTAGAAGAGTTCCGATATTTTTTTATCAAACACTAAATACAAATAAATATAGTGTAGCAATATATTCAACAACTACAAGAGCGCAGGGAACATAATAAAATTATATAATTCAACATTTTACTGAAACTGTTGTGTTTTTATCTTCACTCGAAAGAACTGCAGTTTTCAAAACTTCTAGAGAATATTGCCATAACATTCCCGGCGTCCAGTGCTGTAACATACCAAGAAATCCTGGAAATCTTGACTTAATAGAGATGTCTTTATGGCCTCTTCTTTCCGTGTGAATTATAACTCTCATATTTTGTACAGGTCGCCTTCCACTCATAAAATGTCTCCGTGGGTGCGCAAAATATTCCTGCAGTTTATGCCGCGCCTGTTAATCATGAGAAGGACCACTTACGCCATTCCGGAGTACGACGATAATGTTCCGCCAAGGGGATACAGCGCGAACGACATGGACATGCAGTATGTTGAGATATATTTTAATTGGCACTCGTCATTAATGCTCTACTATGTTTATGGCACTTTTACATCCAAACAGGTTGAACATGGGAGAGCCATTTACATCCGATTTTAAAATAACAACCAGCGAGCCGAGTTTCCTTCTCCACAACCCTGATCACGATGACAGCAAAATGAAAGCCCATTCGTCAAGTAAGTTATGCAAATATTGTATTTGTTTAGTTAACACTTTTTTTCATTCATTTATACTACCACCGCCCCCCCCCCTGGAACCGCTTTCGCATTACTTCAGGGGGTGCGGGCGTCCCTTACATACTAACCGTTCATGCAACATGCACCCTAAACTTCATTCATTATCATGATCCTCGTTTGTACCGCTTGCGTAGTGTCGAGGCAGTGTAAGGCAAAGCTAAGCTAGTTTGTGCTATGCACGTCACGGTCCGACTACGCGGATTACCGTGCCATTAATTTGATCCCCAATGGCAAATGGAGACTGGGACACACTACCGACAATCCAGGGAATTAAAAAAATTTCCGATAGCTGCGGGAAGCGTTTGGACTATTACATCCAAGGCCTGACTGTCTACCACTGAGCCACCCCAGCCTTTGCAGGAAATATCATAAGATGTAATTTTAGAAAAAGAAATACTTTTTGTTTTCTACAGTCAACCAGGACGTTCTCGTTCTACCTCGACCAACTTTGGCTCGTTTGAGATTTTGTATATGATATCTTTCTCATGTGGCATTATATGAAGGGTGTCCAATTAATTATCATTAACTACACACTAGATGGAATCCTTACCATTCTCCTATATGTCCACAACTCAAATGATCTCCGTTTCTGTTTTTTTTTTAATTTATAAAGATACCTTTTAATGGTAAAGTGGTCTCTCGAAAGTAATGTATGAAAAGGGTACGCTCTAGGAAGCGCCCGGTATAATAATAGTTTATTGACTTATTGTTTTTCGGTTTATATACTGTCGGCTTACAATTTTGTGACTCTTGTAATAGTACAACAACCGATCACACATCAAAATTGACGGCAACTACAACAGTTGTAACCATATTTTACATTAATAACTAACTGTGACTTCGAGTGACATCGCGTATCCGTACTGCTCTACCGAGATCTTTTAGTTACTACTAAAAATGTCTTAAATTGTACATTTATTTTCGTATGCTTTTTTTCTAATACAACCAAGAACATGTTTCGATAAAGGTCTGCTTATTATAACAAGTCAATATTTTTTAATTAATACAGTTTATAAGATTTACTACAACTATTTAGTAGTAGCCTGAGTGTAGTTTAGTTGCTGCAAATATTTTTACTTTAGAATATACAATATTTATATCCGAAGGCATAACACAACATTCACAGGGATTACCATATTCTTATAAAGATTTTTGGGAAAGTATGCGTGGTCTTTCAAGATGTTTAATAAATAATTGTACAGAAACTGCGTCATTAGGGTTGAATATTTGTACCATAGCTTGAAATAGTAGTGTTTATGAAAGAATTAAAGTTCTTGTAATTCACTTGTCACATTATTTCTCCATCTTTCTCTTGGCTTTCCTCTTGGTCTTCGTCCTTCAGGAATGTGGATTAACACTTGGTTTACACCATCATCGGGAGAACGCTACACATGCTCTAGCTCCTGATTCTTTGTTTCTTTATCCAAATCACGAGATTTTGGCCTTCCATTAGCTGTTGAAGTTCATGAGTCATACTCGGTCTCCATTCTTCCGTCGTCGTACCCTAGACCAGGAGTCTCCAAACTACGGCCTGCGGGCCAGCACAGGCCCGCGAGAACCACCAATCCGGCCCGCGGCAGCGTGCCGGAGATGCCCGGTACCCGGCCCGCCATAGTTTATTTTGATTACATTGTAAAATTTACAATGTAAGTAAATCATACAAAATAATAATCAGATGTTTTTATGTAACGACAAATTAAGAAACACAACAACTGACATACATAGTGAAATTGAACATATTAACTGTAATTAATGATATGAGATTTATCCTAAAAACTTACAGTAAGTGACATACATAGGTAATTGACATAATGAAATTAAACATTATAATTATGATTAATGAGATTTTTGTAGCTGTAACTTTCCACTGACAATTGTTTGCAGTTGTGGATCAAGTTTACTAGTGGAAATTATCAGCAGCGACTTCAAATGCTCATCAGCTAATTTGGATCTGTAAATATTTTTTGTATATTTCATTTTGGAGAATGTTTTTTCATACAGATAAGTAGTGCCGAAAGCGGTAAAAAAGCCACGAGCAAATTTATCCAACTGATGAGACTGTGTGAGTGGAAGACTCTTATAAAATTCCAGCAATGATGACTTTAAATATGTTTCTTTAAAGATGTCGCTACACTCCAAATCAATCATTTCCCATTTCAAGTTCTGGGGCAAGGTTTTTCTATATCGGCGTTAAAAGGATTTTGAAAAATCTTGATATCGTTTCTAATGCACCGAAAGCTTCAATTGTGAAATCTACCGGAAATGGAGTTTCAGTTTGCTGACTGAATGTTTGGCATGAATTAAAATGCGTGAAACAGTTTTTGTTCAATTGAGATTGAAAAAAAAAACGAATTTTTGTGGAAAGGACTTAATATGAGTGTATAAATCAAGCAAACGCTGGTTTTATCCTTCTAATTTTAAATTAAAGTCGTTCATATGTTTAGTTAAATCTGTATAAAATGATAACTTCCACAACCATTCATTGTTTTGTAACTCAGCCAGAAGACGATTCCTTTCATTCAAGAAAATTTTGATTATTGCTCGGAGCTCAAAAAATCGCGTTAGAACTTTTCCACAGCTAAACCAGCGTACTGCAGTATAATATGATAAGTCATTTTATCCAATCTCTTCAATAAACTCGCGGAATTGACGCTGATTGAGCGCATGTGATCTGATATAATTGACAGCTGACATGACTGGCTTTAAAACTTTTGATATATCTAAGCATTTTCCGCACAAAGACTGTTGATGAATGATGCAATGTACGATTAATGGTTTTGAACCACCGCCATTTTCTGCGGCTTTTGATACGAGAGCAACGACACCTTTATTGTTTCCACACATGTTTTTGCCACCATCAGTAGTGATACACTTCAAGTTTTTCCACTGAGGATAGTTTTTCTGAACAGCATCTTCAACTCGTTTAAAAATATCTTCTCCAGTGGTCATGCCGTGAATGCTATGAACATCAAGAAGCTCTTCATAATTTTTATCAATCCCTCGAATAAAAAGTAACATCTGAGCAGTATCTGAAACATCTGTTGACTCATCCAGGGCCAAAGAGAACCGCTCTAAGTGTCGATTTTTGTCAGATAATTGAATTAATTTATTTTCTGCAATACCATCTACTCTTCGAGCCACAGTGTTTCCGGCCAAACTAATGTTTTTAAATAAATTAGCTTTTTCTGGACACATTTCTTCTGCTGCTGCAATCATGCAATCCTTAATTAATTCGCCGTCAGTAAATGGTTTCCCATGTTTCGCTATTGAATGAGCCACGCGGAAACTAGCACGGGTTGCTGCTTCTTGTTCAGCGTTTACTTTCTTAAACAACAATTGTTGAGATTTTAACCCGCGTCTCAAAGATTCATATTTTTCTAACCGTAGGTTTCCTGTAAATTTGGAGTAATTCTGAGAATGTGTAGTTTCATAATGACGTTTTATATTGTATTCTTTGAGGACCGACATTGTTTCATTGCAAATTATACACGTTCCCTTATTACTTGGCTTAATCACGAAATATTGATATCCCCATTGCTCTTTAAATGTTCTGCACTCACTATCTACCTTTCGTTTCTTTTCCATATTTCTACAAATCCACACAAAAGGGTCGTAACTTCTAATGAAAATAATCCTACTATTAAGAGCAGTTTTTCTGATGTAAACAAAATGCACTGGATTTATCTTTAAGACACTTTTAATTAAATTAAAATCTCACAATTAAACACACTGTGTTTTCACTAAGAAACTAAAGTGGCAAAACACACTAGTCGCACTATATTTCGTTGGTCGTCGCAACAAGCATCTAGGCAGGTTAAACTCTTTATCGGAGAGGAACCCCTACCAAAGTTCCAAGAGCTCCTAAAGTTTAACAAGAAGCAAATCAGAACCGTAACAGGACTCCTAACGGGCCACTGTCACCTGAACAAACACCTACATAGGATCGGCATTATAGACGATCCCACTTGCAGATTATGCCATGAAGGGGACGAATCCTCTCTTCACATAATGTGCCAATGCCTCAGTCTCATGAGCCTGCAGGACAAATATCTTGGAGCTGGAATACTGGAACCGGAAGATTTACAGCTCATCCCCTTAAACCAGCTGCTAGCCTTGGCGGTGGGCACTGGGCTTTCTGGGGATGAGCCCTAACAGGGCGGATTGCACAGTGGGCCTATGGCCTGAGTGCTGTAGGTGGAAAAAACCTGCACCGCTTCATACAATACAATAACTTCATTTTACATTTCTTGGATATGAGTTTTGATGTTAATAGCTTATTTTCTCTGAAGAAGCGTTTGTTAGCGTTCATTATTCTTTCTTTTTTTTCTGTGAAGCTGTCATTATCGCGTGTTATTACTATGCTAAGATATTTAAATCCTTTAACCTACACGTAGGATTTTCCATCTATAACAATATCTTGCGAGCGTCTATACTTAGGATTTCTCTTTACAACTGCATTAATTTAGTCTTTTGGGCATTGATATTTAATCTACTTTCCTGTCGTGTTTGATATACAGCCGTATGGCAGTTTCTTCTGTAGTATACAAACATTAAGATATACTAATACAAATTATAATCTAACATTCATCAAAATAAAGTTTATTTTGCGAATACAACCCACAGTTAAGCGTAATTATTTCATTTCATGGCTGATCAGTTGCACAGTTATGAGTGGTTTTCAAATGTGACATAACATTTTACTTTCAACAGAATCTTACAACTTTTTTCCTCATTAATTCATACTACCGTCCCCCTCTGAACCGCTTTCGCATTACTTCAGGGAGTGTGGGCGTCCCTTACACACTAAACATTCATGCAACATGCACCCTAAACTTAACTAAGCGAAATGGGGTCGCCCCAGTCGGGATTCGCACGTCCCAACCGATCGACCACATTTCGCTGTGACCTCGAGTGGCAACGCGTATCCGCTCTACTCCATCGAGGCCCCTAGAATCTTACAACTTGCTCTTCACATTTTGACTACTATTAAGATGTTTTTAGTGAGCAAAATCCTAATATATGTATACTCATAATTAGACAGTTTAAAATAGCTTACACACAGAACTTCCAATAAATCCGTCTAGGTTTCCTAAGCAATTCAGACGCTCATTTTTATCATGTTCCAACTCCCAATCGCTACTGATGTTAATTTATGCATTATAAAATAAATATCTTGTGTCCTAGCGTAAAAAATATTTACAGCAACAGGATTCCACTTTAGTAATGGAACCTACCTGTATTGTGCCTCCTCCTATATATTTGGAGCTTGCAAAATTTTTATACAAACAAATGCAGAGTACACAAAAATAAAAGAGACAGTAAATTTTAAAACACATATAATGAAATTATGGAAATGGCGATACGAAAAGAAAAGACAGGAAATGGCATTTTTATGAGTTTACAAATAATATTTGAAAGTTCCAGAAAACAAAACTCGCCGCCGTTGACGCACGATATTTAGGATATTTCAATGAATCTGTGTGGCCAATGGCTTAGAGTTTACATGAAAAATACAGTATTAATATCTTTTTACAATTACAATAAACAATTGGCGACTGAAGATCGCTTTTAGGTTGCGTAAAACAAGTTCAATATCGTGGAATTTTGCAAGTCTGCGCTAGAAAAAAAAAGAGTTTCTTTTACACTGCACAAAAACTGGGGTTTTACCTTGAATTCCGATGGATGGCTTAAAACGAGGTAGGCACAATGTAACGGCGATTTCCAGATGCAGGAAAATACGTTGATTTCAACAGGCTGTTAACGTTGAACGAAAGACGGGACTCTTCGAACGATGGTATAAAAAAATAGCAGCAGATGGACGGGAGCTGAGCTTCGAAATTAATCCGCCCAACGGCGATCGGTCAATTCACCAAGAATTGCCTTAACCGGGGTTGAATCCAGTGTTTTCTGTAAATCCGACAGTAGCCGATGGTCTGTTTACACCTCTTGGTAAAACAGCGAGACGAAACACACATAACGGATACCTCTCGAAAAAAAAACGCAAAAGCCGCCCCTGCAGCACCTAACGTAATTACGGTTCCCGATCGATCGACTTTTCAGAGAACCGGAGTCATCAGAGATCGAAAATTGACTACTTGAAAAATGCAACACGACCCCTCATTTCCCCAAAAAGGTTGCACCATATTTCGACATGTGATGAAATGTTCTAGAATAAGGAACACGTGAGTTCTCGGAAGCATCCGCTTCAGAGGTCAAGCCCGAGAAAACAAGAGTCGGTGATTTCGACACAAAATAAACTGTTAATATATGTCAAACTTAGAAAGACACAACAAAATAGCGAAACGGTGACCCAAAATAAGACTGCAATTAAAATAACGTTATTAATTCTTACGAAGCGGCAAACAAATTACGAAATTAATTCATATAAAGCGGCACATTTTAAAATGAACATAACACAATTTATTAATATTACTTTCTATTTGTGTATTTTCTGCTATAAAATAGTGTAAGTAGGTAGTGATGGGCGTATCTCGAATGAAATCATTCGAAATATTCTATTACGCATGCATCTTCAAGATGCGAGTAATTCATTCGAATGATAATAACTTCTCGAATACGTTCATTGAGTGGCGTGCGCATCTCGAATGAACCAATTCGAAATTTTCGGTTATGCAGCGTTACCGATATGCTAATAATTCATTCGAATGATAAATACCTCTCGGATTACTTTGGTTTCTTTGTTCAGCTTGTAATCGAAATATCGTTAGTGTCGGTACACAATTTGAGTAGTATTCGAATGAATTTGTAATTCGAGAAGATACTAAAAGGTAAACTACAAAGTAACATATTTAACTTGTTTTGTATGATGGGGTCGCATGTGCAGCCGGGTTAACACAATAAATTGTTATAATTTCGAACCGGTCGGGCCTAAGTTACGATTATTTATTGCTACTTTTCCATACTTAAATTCAAAAATATAAACTACTGTTAAACATAATCATTTCATAAAAATATCGCACGATAAGGAACCCGGAATCCAACTTAAGACTGCCAATAACTGCTCGTCTATGAGGTTAACAGCAAATTGGTATAAGACTTTATTGCTCCATTTTTGATGCAGAATCAGATGGTAGGTATGTCTATTAGCCGCCATTTAATATTCACCCCGCATAACACGGAAAACCATAAAACGGAATGTATAATCAGGTTATTCTTACAATGTGACGAAATTCAAATAAATACAGAACAGAATGCTCTCGAAAACCGAAAAAACAATTCACAATTGGAAAGGCAGGATGCGACACATTTCTGGCATTGCTAAAATGAACGCATTTGATGATTAATTCGAATGAATATCTCGATTATAAAAATTATTCGAATACTAATCATTCGATTATGCCCATTGTAACGCCTAGTTGGCAACAATAATACTACTGACTACTAAGTGCAATAAAAAAAAACTACCGGTAAGTTTCAGGTGTCGAGAGTAAGGGTCGACCAGCTCAAGTCGAAGAAGGGGGGGGTTAAATAGAAAGCCTAGGCGCCACCTGTTTTGAAAATTAACCGTAGCCCTCGACGATGTCTCGATGGATAAAACAGGAACCTCCCTAGAATCTAACTTACCTTTGAATATTGCTAACTTAGAAAAACTATGAGGAAAGAAAAACACAATCAAACAAGAAAGTCCGGACAATTAAACATTTAATGCACAGCAAACGACAACAAGATCAACATACTGGAAGATTAACAACATGGTAACACACAAAATTATTAACAAAGAAAAGTATTTATATAAATCGACAGATAATTTACGGGACGCAATAAAGCGAAAGAACAAATTTTAGTTATAATAATAATCAAAATTACATACAACTCGACAAAATTCCAAGTATTCGAAGTCGACGAGATCTCGTTACTCAATACCTATATTCAAACATAATAGATCTAACAATGTAATTCAATAAACCGTTACCTTTCGCAATATTTCCCAAAATTTAAATTATAACAAGAAAAAAAAAGGTTTGACTACAATTTGCAAATTAACACAAGAAAAGTACAGTTTTAAATTACAACAACAGTCTGACAACAATTTCCAAATTAAACATGAGAAGTATGGATTTATTGAACGCACCTGGTATAAGTTCAAAAATTCAAATTGTTATTAGCACGGAACATTATCATCAAGCGCACATACCCGTGGAAACATATTGTTGATATCGATGCTTCGAACTTCGCTGCTCTCTGCGATAAACGAATCCATTGAACGTTCGCCAGGTCTGCTTTGCTTCAAATTGAACAAGATGACCATGAATGCAAGATAAATCCAATTATATGTTGAAAACTCGAGCGGGAGCAACTTCCAAACGGTAGGAAGTCCATACGGGAAAAGACGCCTAAATAAATTCAAGGAAAATTGCAATAACAAACAAACAAAAGCTTAAATTCCATTCTTACCAACGATGACATTTCGGCGATAGGGAACCTCTAGGTCAATGGCACAATCAAATTGGGCAAAAACCCTAGGAAAATTAACTCTTATACACGTCCTAGCGTCCCTCCAAAGAGGGCAAACAATCCCAAGGAACGACGGCATAAGGAAAAATTCCTCTAACAACTACGGTCAAAAATTGGGAGATCTATCCCTAGCTTACAAAAGCGAATTAACCAAAGCAGCGTGCACACCCACGAGGATTTCTCAACTAACTTGCCCGATCCGCGTAGCATACTACCAGCAAGTAAAAGTTAAACGAATGCAAATCGAAAAGTTACGAGTTCGAAATTCAAATAAATCCAAAAATATTCAAAAATATATGCAACCCAAATTGCGAAATTGAAAATCTAAAGCAAAACAATGAGGCGTACAAAATCGGAACGTTACAAAATATCAATATAAATACGCAACCCCTAGGAAATATACCGGGTGTCCAGTCCCACGTGAATTAACATTAACATGGGAGTACTAAAAGTCCATAACATTATCTCCCAGTTTTATTATTATTATTTTATTTTTGCCCACTGTGGACATAAATAAACCTTCTGTTAGATAAGACAGCAAATATTTTTTTAATTGTTTGCTAAATAAATTAATTGCAAATCGAAGTAAGTGGATTAGTAATTTAATACTCTCAACATATTACAAGTTTAGTGAGCTGGCCTAGTTGGATTTATGAAAATCCACAAAATGTTTATGAACCTTCGCAGCATCTAACCCCATACAATCAACTTTTGAAATTATTTTAAATTTCTAAATTCTACTAAAGGTGTAGTTGAAATTTGGAATAGGACAAAATAGCAGACTGATGTTATTGATATGATCCTAATCAAGCCATTACCTGTACAAACAATTTTCTATGATTGAATTATGGCAATGTTTAAGAATAAGTTAACATTTTACTCCACTTTCTATAGTGTTTAATTATAAGGCACGGGTAGATATAGAAGAGTACGCCGACTCTTACATTTGATTCCACTGATGAACTCTCCTACTAAAGTTCATAAAACTGTGGGTGCTTCTTCAACAATAACTTGTTCTAATCCTGGAAAATCCATTTCGCTCACTAATGGATGTTTTCGCTTTTCGTATAATTAATTGGAAGCCCGAGTAATATACAGACTGTGTATATGTTTAGTTAGAAATACAATAAATAATAAATTATAAATAATTATATTTCATTCACATTCACCGATTGAAAGATAAAATATTTGATAAGAATCGGGGGATTGTGAGTTGACTTATCATTAAAAATCATGTAAACCAAAATGTGGAAAATCAGACTCCCTCCAGCTGCACCTTTAATAATTTTAATGTATCATCGTCTAAGTTTCAGCTTTATTTTAATAAAACTGTCTCGGTATTACTTTCTGCAATACAACAGAGATAAACCCAGTACGGTGAATATCTACCGGAAAACAAAAAAAAAAGGATTTATGTAATAGAATCAGAATCCAAAGTTTAAAGAGAAAAGCTACTCTATATCTGCCTCAAGCCAAGTTGGAGAAGTAAGGAGGAAGACGATAAGGAGTAACAACCCGTTAAAGAAAAGGCACCGTAACCTACGTAGAAACACTTAATTAAACACGGTGTAAAGCTCCAAAGATGGAGGATCCATACATAGTAAAGGGTGAATGATAAGCCTGAATGTGCTGCTGGTTTTAGAAAAGTGGCGTTGGACTTGTTATCTGGTCTCCCTAGGCGCATCTGGTCTCAATATGGAAGACTATCATTAAGTCGGTAACATGCATGACTAACTCGGTCATTTATAACAAAACACACCTAATTCAACACACATTATTCGAAATACCGAATTTTAAAATTACACATATTTCAAGTGGACAGGATAAAAATGTTAAGAATTTTGTACATGTTGTATCATGGTGTTTGTGCAAAGGCAACACACACAGAAGATCATCAACAGAAAGAAATAAATACCACAACCAACACGTTATTAACTACCTACAACAGTAGAACAATAAATGCTTATGAAAAAATCTACGATTTGAAACTCATATACATTGAATCAAAACAAAAAGGAAGAAAAACAAAAAAGTAACCCACCACAACAGATACAACGGTTCGGCGGAGAAAAGTAATTCAGGACAGGAAATTGAGAAAACTGGCAATAAATTCTAGACATTTGCGCCTGGAAGTAAGTTGAAGAAGATCGACAGAAAAGCTAAATTTCACATTGATCATAGCCAAGTGATTGCAATGTTTTGCGACTGTAGTTAATAATTTGTCGATCGATTGTATTTAAATTATAGAGTGAGAAACGCAAAGTAAAACTTTGTAGATCATTATAAGGAAACTTTTAGGACAACATTACTGGTTTCTACTTGCAGCCGCGAGTTGGGTTTAGATGTTTCTTGTAGCACATCAATACTGGCCAGCAATTAAGATACAGTACAATCGATAATCATTATTATTAGTAACGCGTTTCATTTTGCCAGCGAACATATTCTTTATCAATACTTACATCCTCCGAGATCATTAGCTTCTCTTGTGTTTCCTGTTTCTGCTTTTGTAATCCTTATAACAGTTTGTTTTCAGAACTAAATGTTCGTAATAGGTCGCTTCAATAGTTAAAGGTAATTAAATTACAAAGTTCTGTTTTGAGTAAAAATACTAAATGTGTATTTTTTGTTGTTAACATACTGTTGACCAGTAGAACTGTAGATATAAATTAATTTTGGAAGCCTACGATTGATATGCAGAACGCACTAAAGTGCTAATTCGGAATACTCCTATCGTTCTTCATTCAATCAATTCCAACAGCAATTCCTCTACGAAGCAGCTTGATATGAAATTTTCAGTCAGCACATTGCGAGATTATGCTGTTCAACGGTACCACGAAGCAAGCAGAGGATGTAAAGGAAAGTCTAAAAGCAGAGCATCTGCGCTTATGAAAGAAACTGTACAGGATATTTGACAGCGGGAGAATGCAAGTCCCACCAAATCATGAACATGTTGCCCTCGCCAATCAGGTAATGAGTATATTGATCTTTTAGTACCCGAGTTACTGCACAGTTATATTACCGGTTTTCATACGGTTTTTATCAAAGGATTTGCAACATAGCACTGTATATGCACCTATACAAAGTGTCAGTAGTTCAAGTGTTGTGGCCAGCGGATATTACAAGGCACTGACAGTACTGTACATGGTTTAGTGGAAACCTCAGCAATGGCGACATTTTAGATGTGATATTTTTCAACGATAAAACATGGTTTCGTGTGAGTGTATGCATAAATTCCCAGAACTGTAGTACGTGGCCAATACCTTATGCATATCGGGAGATCTCTTTACATCTCCTTCAAATTCGAATTTGAATAGCGATGTAGAAGAGAAGAATATTTGACACGACTTTTTTTAATACGAAATCAATGCCTACAATTGTCAGCAACTATTTATAAGGCCCCGTGTGCGGTTGCTTGTCCTCCATCGGGCGCCTCTCCAGGTGGCAGACATGGTGGTTACTGGGGAAATAAAATACCCCGGTCGGATCAGAATTAGCAACGCTGGGAGCATAGGCACATAGACCAAAGTGAATGTGGGATGTCGTCTTAATGTGGTGGCGAAGGATCTCAACGAGGGAACCGCAGCGCACACGTCTTTAGTGAGTCACCACTAACTCGCCAACATGCAATGAATCCCCTTTATGGAATGAACATGTCGAGGTTTACAACAAGAACAACAAGAAATCTCACACTGACAATAGGTAGGTCAGTCTGTCTCATGGATTCTGGAGACGGCAAAAACTCGACAATATCAAAGCATCCACCATTTACAAGACGTCACAATTCTAAAATGAAAGTGTCAACGTATACTGCCAAACCACTAGTGAAAGAATATAGGCTAACGGAACTAGAGGAAGAGTTAACAAACGTATACTGGGACTGTATATTAATATCTGAAGTATACAGAAAAGGTGAGAAGTGCATTAAAAAATGATCATCTGATGTATTATAAAGGAGCAATATCGGTTTATTATAAACAGAAAATTGGACAGGAGGATAGTCAGTATTAAAGGTCCATCAAGCAGAGTTGGATATATCATCAGAAATACTAATAAGGGGTATAAGATAGGGACCGCGGTGGTCGAGTGCGAGAACGCACAGACCATCGAGGTCACACTGAATTGCGCTCTTTCCGGCGTGGTTTCGAATTCCCGCTGGGGCGACCGCAATTCAGTTAGTTAAGTTTAGGGTGCATGCTGCATGAATGGTTAGTGTGTAAGGGACGCCCGCACCCCCCTGAAGTAATGCGAAAGCGGTTCCGGGGGGGGAACGGTAGTATGAATATGCGAAAAAAAAAAAGGGGTATAAGATAAATATCGTACAAGACTAATCTCCAACGACAAGCTACCAAGAAGTAAATGAATTTTACGGCGATATAAACGCAAGTTTAGAAGAAGAAAAGGCTCACTTCAACCGTATCATCGGAGACCTAAATGCGAAGATAGAAAAAAAGGAAGCAGTTAGAGAAACTTGTTTGGGGACATATGGATTGAGGGAAAGGTATGACGGAGGTCAAAAGTTGAGATAGTTTTCCTAACAGGCAAGGAAAACTCGCAAATACACACATCAAAATGGTCTAGGGGACAAACGTAAAACAAACGGTAAAAAGTATGTTTGCAAACGTTAATCAAAATTGTGTGATTATAGCATACAGAGCTTTATTCTGACAATTTCTAGATCCAGTTGGCGATGATTCTTTTTGTTTTTGTAAAACAGTTGTGTTCAGTTGATGACATTTGTATCGAAAAGGTATTTTTGCTCTTTAGATTACTCAGTTTATGTGTATTGAATTAAGAAACAAGTTGGGCTTTATAGTGTCTCAAAGTGTCATCATTAAAAATGGAAAGAGTGCATCTTAGTCGTGATATTCAGTTAAGAGCTGTGGGCATGATACAAGGAGGTATGACAATTCGAGATGTGGCGGCTGCTGTAATTTCTTGTAAAAGTACCATTGGGCGCTTGTGGCAGCGTTATCAAGAAACTGGTGATGTAAAAGAAAGACATCCTGGCCCCATCAGGAAAACGAATGCTGTACAGGATAGATTTCATCGAATCCAATGTCTTCGTAACCGAAATCTTACGGCCAACCAGCTAAAAACTGAGCTCCAAAATGTCCATCAAGTGGTACTCAGTGGTCAAACTGTAAGAAATAGGTTGCATGAGGTTGATCTCCACGCTCGATGCCCTGTTAAAGTTCCCGTACTTTCACGTGGCAATCGCGCACGGAGATTAGAATGGGCCGAGGAACACATCAACTGGCAAGAACAAGACTTGGCTCACGTGTTTTTCACAGATGAATCCAGATTCGGTTTGAGGCCATATTCTAGAAGACAAAGGGTGTGGAGGAGACCTGGAAACGAAAATCGTTTGGCAACTGTTCAGGAAGTTGATCGGTACCAAGGAGGAACAGTTATGGTTTGGGCTGGAATTGGAATTTGCCGTAGAAGTGAGCTCGTTATTGTTGAAGGCTTTTTAAGGGCAAACGCTTATCGGGACACAGTTCTACAACCTGTTGTACTACCACAGGCGGAATAAATCGGAGGACAATTTTTACTGATGCAGGACAACGCTCGACCACACGTTGCGAGAACAGTTTTTTACATGAGCACAATATCGCAGTGTTGCCGTTACCGGCGCAATCCCCCGACTGGAATCCCATAGAACATGTGTGGGATATGCTGGGAAAACGTGTCCTGAATCAAGGCTTGGTGTTTCAAACAAGGGAAGAGCTCTCAACTTGTTTACAAGACCAGTGGCAACAAATTGATCAAAATGAAATAGACAATTTGATTAGAAGTTTTCGTAATAGGTGCCGAGCTGTTATTAACAGTCGAGGTGGCCATACACTGTATTAAATGTGCAAATCTTTCATTTTTTCATTAATATTCTACTGTTATTTGGAAGTTGAAAATTTGCTCTATTTTTTACACACCCAGTATAAGCAAACTACAGTAACTTCTGTTTGTTTTTGTTATTAAAATTAAAGATTATTGTTCAGCTTTATGTTTTGTTTCATCATTGTGTCATAATACTTCCAGTAGTTGCAACAATGTTTATTTTTAGCCCTGTCCTATAGATCATTTTGATGTGTGTATATTGAAACCAAGAAAATGCAGGGCAAAAAGTGAAAATCTACGACACATGTGTTTACTAGTACTCACATATGGCTTTGAAACATCTGTAATCACGAAAACGATTACCAACAAAATAACACAGTAATAGATTGGCTCAAGTAGAATTCAATGGTACTATTCATTTTTCAAAAATCACTAGGTATATTGTTTTGTATTAAAAAATAAAATAAAATTTAGTTTGAGAACTGCTGATGCTACATAGAAAATGCATTTAAGCTGTAGAAGGTTATTACCTAATTGTAAAGTGAATCCAAAGTGGCAAACACGTAAAAACTTGTCTGGCTTGTGATAAACTACGAAATTGGGAGGGGTCAAGGTTTAATTGAAGCAGTTGGACATTTTTGTAGTTAGAAGGCATCTAAGAATTTCATTTACAGCTAAATTAAATTTTTGCGTTTTCACTTTATCATGGGTATAAAAATTATAAACAAGTACTGCTTCATGCAAAAAAAAACTCCAAACGCATAAAGCATTTAAAAAAGTACTAATTTATTTCAGAGTACCCATCATTTATTTAAATCAATTTTAATATAACTGAAAACAACATAAAAAACAGTTTCACCCAAAAGTGAAAAGTGGATCACAATGAATGTTCAAAATGACGACCACCACTGAGAACACAAGCTTCTGCACGTCGAAGATTTGAATTACGTATCCTTGCGAAAACGTAGGATCTTGCCAAATCCTATCGGCAGCGTCTTCAATGCGTATTCTTAATTCCCCAACTGTGTTCACTGGCGTAGAATAAATTAACTGTTTCATGTAGCCCCACAAAAAGAAATCACAACTATTTAAATCTGACGAACGAACTGGCCATGGAACTGGCCCGTTTCGTCCAATCCAACTTTCAGGCTAGTTATTATTTAACCATTCCCTTACATCCCTAGCATAATGAGGCGGAGCACCATCAAGCAAAATCTACATGTTACGTCGTGTATCTAAAGATACTTTTTCGAGCAATTCTAGTAGGACTTCGTTGAGAAAGTGTAAATACAGAGTTCCATTTAAACGAGCAGGTAAAATGTATGGCCCAATATGGTGATCACCTACAATGCCTGCTCATACATTTAGGGAAAACCGTTGTTGGAAACTGTGTTCCACTAGTTCGTGTGGATTCTCATCTGACCAAATGTGGGCATTATGGACATTAAACACCCCTTTTTGCGTAAATCCTGCTTCATCAGTAGAAAGGAAATTGAACAGAAAATTTTGTTGGTTGTTGCACTTTTGAAGAAGCCATTCACAAAAATCGTGCCTACGTACATAATCATCCCCTGGTTGCAAACTTTAATCGTGGTAAGAGTGTAGTCCCTGATCCCGCAAAATCCGCCAAAGACTAGAATGGGAAACGCCAGTTTGTAACGCAAGTCTTCTAGTGCTAATTCTACGACTTTCCTCAATTAATTCCAAGACATGCTGTTCTACATTAACAACCTTTTCTGCTCTTGGACGACCGCGATGATGGTTTTGTGGTGGATACGTGCCATAATCCCGTAAATGTTGGACTGTTTCCAGTAAATGTACGGCTGTTTGGAATGCGGCGCTGAGGATATCGCTCTAAGTACATTTGCCTTGCCCTTAGAGCGTTTCTTTGAGCTTCCGCGTAAGTAAGAACAACATTAGTAAGTTCAATGTTCGTAAAATTTTTCATTTTGGTAGAAACACTGTTTGCCAGCTTCCACAACAGACTGAATAGAAATTACTGACCTAACTAATAGTATTGGTTTGTGGCAAGTGATAACGAATTTTTGCTCTTCTATCTTACTCTCCTTGGCATAACATGTCTTTGAACTCAAATTTTTGTTATTATCTTGCGGTACTTAAACAATTTTGGGTCAAATTTTCAATTATTATTTTCTCATATCTTAAGGGTCCCATTGCCAAAGAAATGTTTTTTCGAGTTTGTATATATTGTAATCTACCATCGGATTTAATATTTGTGCCTATTTCTGATACACCCTGTATAAGGCAACACATTAATGCACCGACGGTAATGAAAAACGAATTGAAAAGGTATCATGCCTTGTATTTCATTCATGCAACGACATCGTAAATTTAAAATGGTATTGTAAATAGGAAAAATAGCAAGCGAAATTGAAGTGTCGTGTTCTGATTACAAATGTGGAGATTTTGTGGTTGAAGCATTATGAGGCGTCGAAAAACTGCAGCTTGGAACTTCACGGAACTATTTGAAACAAAGTTGAAGAATTTATCAATGTTGAATTATGCATAAGAACGCGGCTTTAGTCATTTCACCACAATGCACTGTAATTTGTAAGATGGCAATCTATTTTATGTTACTTGAAATGCCGTGAAATGAAATTTGCATAAATCTAAAATGTTCATAAATCCGCCATTTAGTTTCAAGGATGCTAAAAAGTTCCACGGCAAATTTTTAAAATTGCTGTCGTAAAATACAAATGAATTAAAAGCAAGGCCGGCTTTTAAACCCACTAGAATATTAAATTCAAATTAGCTATTTACTTATCCAAAATCCAAATTAGTTTTATGTATAATAACACTAAACTGTGGCGTTAATCAAGTATTCATGGCCTACCCTTTCGATTTAACCCGTAAAAGTGTAGAAGTAAATCAAGTTAAATCTGGTAGGGTTTAAGTGTTTCCTTACATCGCATCCCTTTGTTTCTTTCGGGGTTGGGTCCGAAATATTCATGTTAAAGGATTACACCTCATTTAAATTATAATTTTGTTGGGACCCTATCGAGGCGGCTTCTCTCCGATATTAATATTTTATTGTCCAATTTAAGCTATAGATTTACGTACGAAAAGCAGGGACTTTCGAATTACGTCTGCGTCGAAACGTTTATAACTAATTTATTTCGTGATCAGATTCCGTGGCCTCTAATTTTCGTTAATTGTATCCTTCTTTCCGAGTGTTTGAAGCAAAACAATGAATGCGAATTCGACACTAAACCGACTCAGCTTTTATCGGGAAGCGAAAGCGAAGGGTGGACTTGACAAAACAGCTTTTTTAAAGACAGAAATGCTGGTTGCTCCAACTTTATCTACGTTTTCTCTCATTTATCGCTCCTAATATATCTCCGGCTTTAAATGTTATAGATCGAATAGATTGCCAGTAGGGCCTTACAGGATTTCATGGTTATTAAAGCTGCGAAAAGTTGTAAATTATCCCCAGGAAATAAATAAGAAATGAATCGTTTTGGTGAAAACAGGACAACTCTTTATCTCGCCTACCCAGCGACTAAATAAAATTTCGCCGTAACACTGCGCCTTTAACTTAACAAATCTCATAAAGGTATCAGCAACGGAGAAGCTAAACCTGATTTTGCTATTTGCTTTTGTATTCATGTATAAGCGAAATTTAAATTCTTTTGAAAGGAAAGCTACGAGGTAACAGAAAATCAGATCAAAGGAATTCTCAAAGCTCAGCAGTACATCGACCCAATAAAAATTAATTTGAGAGGTATTTATGTAATTCTGCTATTGAATAACTTCAAAGATGAATGTTGTATTCGAAGCTATTAAACAAGCTTTTACTCATTACAACACGTTATGTAGATATGCATGGATCAGTTGAGTTCGGTTTAAATTTAACGGTAACGTTGCCAACCGTACAAGCTTATATAAAAGGACAACAAACAAATTTTTCAGATGCAAAATCTATGTTGATTTTAGCAAGGATTGAAATCCATTTGAACAATGCTGCACATCAATGGTGAAATATGATTGGAAAGTTTAGTCTCGTGCAGCTCTTATATAAGCGCGCTTCTCGAAGTCATTCGTGCGGCGGTACTCGCGTGCTTCTAACAATTCGGCACGTACTTCCATGTCAAGAAAAATACGCTTAACGAAATTTACCTGCAGTAGCAAATTTTGTTATTCAACAAATGTACAATTTTAGGGTACATCAGTTTAAAATACAGTGGCCTGAAGTAGACATGATAATGTAAGTACAAGTCTCTAAAGCGGATATTTATCTGGTAAGTGCTTAAAATGATACGAAAAGTTAAAGTAATACAACGCAAATACTTTCCCAAATACCTTCTTAAAACAAGCAAATTAGATTATTTAAATGTAATCGGATAATATATGGTACTTTGATATTCTTAGGACGTAAATATTTAACTTCAGCAGCTTTCCGTTTTTAATTTATGAAGTATAAATATCAGATTTCAAGAGACAACGTAGAAAGTCAGACGAAAACGGAAAATTTGATGAAGAAACCATGTCTTATAGATAACAAATAGAATAAATCGTTAAAGAACATGTTAATATAAATTTGAATACTATAAACAACACTAGTGGAAATCGAACACAACAGAAAGAGAAGAATCAATTTATGAAAACCAATAGGGTTTTTCAACGAAAAGTAGCCACCCTCAGTATCTTTCAAAACAATTTTTTGGTCGAAAATCGCCAAGACAGGTCAACAAAGACAGCAAAGGGGACATCTTTTTGCCTAAAATCCGGACGTCTGTCATCAACCCCTTAGCCGC
>JABXWE010001178.1:0-27793 GCA_014611495.1 Limonius californicus
AAGAGTTTGCAACTCTTTTAACACAAATAGAAGCTATTTTAAATTCCCGCCCTTTGTCCCCCATGTCCTCCGACGTAAACGACTTAAGTCCATTGACGCCAGGGCATTTTTTAATTGGAGCCCCTTTGACTGCAGTCCTGGACAACAGCTACCAAGGAGTTCCTGAAAATAGACTTGCTCGTTTTGAGTTGGTACAAAAACTACAGCAAGACTTTTGGTGCAGATGGTCCAAAGAATATGTTTCAAATTTACAACAAAGGACCAAATGGAAGATATCCTCGCTAAACGTGAAGATCGGCGATTTGGTACTAGTAAAGGACGACAACCTCCCTCCCATGAAATGGCTACTAGGAAGAGTCGAAAATTTGCACGCGGGAAAGGACTCTGTTAACAGGGTAGCGACCTTAAAAACCCGAAATGGGATCATTCGAAGAGGGTTTCAGAAGTTTTGCGTTTTACCCACCGAAGAGACCGATGGAGTGGAGTGCTAGTGCAGTTAGCGGTCAATCAGAGTTAGTGCGGTAGTTTCGGCTATTCCATTATTAGGCTTATGCATTATACAGACTATTTTTTTTGTAAGCTATGCGCTTCCAAAGGGGGCGATATGTAAAAATGTACTTTTAGTTTTTAAATTTGATGTTTTTGCCGCCTTGCTATGCTGTTTCCTCCCTTCAGGTGTCGAAGAGGGTAATGACCCCTTGGGGTGGTGTGATCAGCCATCTGGTCGGCAGACGGTGTCTGAATTCGCTGCCAGTCAGAAGCTGCAGCCATGTTTTTCTTATGTTTGTATAAAAATTGTTAATTTTGATGTATTTACAAGAATAAACCAGCTTAATTTTCAATTGTTATTCTTCGAGCTATTCCAAAGTAACTGCGGAACTCGGGAAAACACAACAGAAACAAATATCAAATTCTGACTAACAATGCCTGTGATTATAATTATTAAGATTAATGTGTACACTTTGTTTGTGGTGTATTTATGAAAACAGAAAAATAAGGTTTTTTGGGTTTCCAGAGGTGGTACTTATCAGGGTCGGTATTGTTAAAATCTTTGTATCAATGGTCAGGGCTAAATATGGATTATACTAATATATTTTGACTTATTCATAAAATAACAATGTATCAGTTTGTTTTGCAAAAAGTTTATATTAAACTGTGGCTAACTAATGATGTCAATGATTAGCGTTACTTCGAAACAAAAACCATTGTGAAATGTTTAACTCGCGGCTTTTTGGTATATAAAATGTTTAATGCTTCATGAATATTGCATTGACCACATACATAAAAGCGTATTTTCAATAAACTGAAGTCGGTGTTATATTATTCCCGTTTGATCCAGACGTACATATTTTAAACAAAGGCTTAGGTATTGGTGTTTTAATTTAGATATTAGGCGGTTTGAATTTTGTTGTAACGGCTTATAATTTTTTATAATAATCTACTGGAAATGAATGGAAAAACTTATATAAAAATTACGTGTAATTATAATAACAATTAGGTGTCAGTGGTGAGAAATATTCAGAAAATCGTGATTAGATTTGACAACACAAAATAAGATAAGGTTTCGATACTTACGTTATCTGGTAAATTGCCATTGCAGCTATAAATGTATCCCAAGTTCTAAACGCCAGTAACACGTATATAAATGTATACTAACAAAATAATACTTGAAAAAATTGATCTAAATATTAATATATTGTTAAAGTTTTTGATCCTGTTAACGTGAGATGTATAAGAAGTTTATGGATTATCAAATTCTAATAATTCTTATTATGCTAGATAGCTTCATATTATCCATACATACGAGGAGTGTCCAAATTTAAACAGGCATTTATTTATATAAAAGAGTCTTATTATATTATAACCACAAAAATTATATTATTTTACGTGTAGTACCTACCCCTGCCTTGCCTAGTGATGCAGTTACGCCGCTGGTCTGGAAGCTTTCTAATGTATTCCTGGAATAAGTTATTGGATTGTATGCACATCCATTCTTGAACAGCTTCGATAACGTAGTTATTTGACTGAAATCTTTTCCTAGCTAAATATTTTTTAATGGGCCAAATAAATAAATCACTCTTGCAGCGGTATGAGGGCGAGCATTGTACTTGAGAAAACAAACGGAACTTTGTGTTCTCTTCTGTTTGTTTCTGATCGCCTCGCGCAAAAGTGTCTCGCGGTCTGCATTAATTGTATGAGATTCTGCAAGAAAATCAACAAAGAGCACTCCTTGAGGATCCCAAAAAAAATTTATCCATCACTTAACCAGCTGACAACATAGTTGTTGCTTTCCTTGCCTTTGGAGATGTGGTGTGATACCACTCCATGCTTACACGTTCTAACTTGGAAGTAAAATAATGTACCCACGTATCATTAGTTGTTACAATGCAGTTCAAGAATTCATCTCCTTCTTTCTCATATCGATGTAGTAAAGAAGAAACGATTTGCAAACGATTGAATCTATGTTCTTACTCACTCACCTTACGATACGCTAGCTTTTTTATGATATCTTCTACACTGCTTTGTAGAATTTGAAAAATCTGAACACCTGTTACCCGTCTGTATTGCTGAATGTAAGTGCATTGCTTTATTTTCATTTTAACGATTAGCCAAAATTGCAGCTCATTTTCTACATGAGTTCTTCCGTCTCTAAAAGATATCGACCACCCAAACACCTGACTTTCAAAAAGACATTCCTTACCGGATTGTGCTCTCAGTTTTGTAATAACGTCAGTCAAATTGATGCATTAATTCACACGAAATTTGATTATTGCTCGCTGTTCGTCGGTACAATGAAGAATAATTTCCTACGCAACTGTAATTTTCAAAATAATAGTATAACGAAACAATTACCATGGATACGTTAACATGAGTCAACGTCAACCTTTAATTACTTAATTGAAACATTCCTGTTTAGCTTTGGACACTCCTTGTATGTATGTCCTAAAACTAAACAGGTTTTCATAAGAACAGATATTATTTATTACACATTTATTTTAATTAGAAGTAGGTATGTATTGTTATTGTTGGGCACCATGAATAAGTAAACTTTTTAAGGCATCCTGCGATTTTTCAGTTATTAATTGGGTAGTCAACTCCATTATAATTAAAGAAGAAAGAAAAATGTCAATTAAAACAATTTATAAATGTTTCAAAAGCCGTATTAATGGAAGAAATTGCTTTTTACAATAGAAGAACAGTAAGCAAGTATTTTAATTTTTAAGAAATGCAAATGAAATACTAACAATTGGATATGATAAGATCATGAGAATGGAGAATGAACTTCTCTCATCATCATGGGAAGTGCGAACGAATACTTATGCTAATGAAACGTGAGGTTGCAAAACTAATACAAACTTGAGAAAATTATTATGTATACAATTTTGTCATTTTTTTTGGGTATTAAAAATGTCACTGTTTATATAGAGTAGTTGGATCTAACTTTGCAGTAAAGGACTTCAGACGTCCAAGCATACCTACTCGTAATTGTGACGAAATCAATATATTCCATTGACTTAATTAACTTGAGGCGGTTTTATTTGAATGGATTCTTTTGTTTTTGACTACAAATTAGTTCGACTAAAGCATTTTTGAAAATTTCAGAAAAATTGTATTTTCACTTACTCGAAATATTTTATTATTGCGGATTTAGGTTACAGTCGAGCTTGCATTTGGTCAACTGTAGATCGGACTGTAGTCCTTTCCTTATAAAGTGATAGAGCAACCCGAACCATATATAAATCAAAGGTGACCCAAAAAATAACCGAAGGCCTTTCGACTCCATTATAAAGTTATTTTTCAATAATTATGATTGCCTTAATTGTGTGGTGGCAGTTCCGTTGGTAGAGCGCTCGCTTTTTGAGTAAAACGTCCATTCTGGCTTGGGTTCGAAAATTAAGCATTACTATGCAGATTTATAAAAATCTTGTCTGCAACCTACCATACACAATTTCCCAATCCGGATTGCAACCGTGGGCTCTTAATGCTAAAAACCTTCTCTGGAATTTCTGTCGTGTTTCTACCTTAGCGCTGAGGAGAAATACGTTCCAGAGAAGAGGCCGATGCCCAACAATGGGACGAAAAAGCTGTCAATGATAATTGCCTTTGAAATCGATGTTCAAAAAAATCTGTTCAAATAGCATGAAGTTTGTTGCCGTTAACGCATGTCGTAGCTTATTGACGCGTACATAACCTCACAATAACATCGGTTACCATAAAACACAAGTACGGAATGTGATAATTAATTATAACAAATTTTGGAAATGTACCGCATCTCATCTAAACAATTTTATTAGTTACATGTAATACATTTTTAAAACGTGTGGGGTCTTATTGTCTCACTAATCAGTTTTGTACAGGGGTTTGGATATTCTTTGAACTGATTATAGTCAACAACAGCATGTGGAAATTCGACACCGTATTTTTCCAGGTGGTTTTGTACCAGTTGCGATCAAATCCAATTAATTCTCACTCCACTGCGGTTACAAATGCTTTCTGCTCCAAAGTTTATATCATTTTACGACAAAAAATCGATAAGTTAGCAAAAATACTCGTGTGTAAGATCTAGAGAAACTGCGCAGTTGTAGAGAAAAAGCACGAACAACAATGCAATCAAATCAAATTTCAATAGGTTGTATTTGGTATTTCATACGTATTTCAACATATGATATCTCATTTCGAAAGCAACATCAACATTTGTAGTTGATAATACACTGGATGTTGGTTTGGAACTATTATTCTATTCCAAAACTTCCAAAAGCAGGGAATTTATGAGCTGAATTTGCTCATTCATTAAAGGTGTATTTGTTGAATTGTGTTTGTGAATTTGAACGGCGTCAGGTATGTCCAATTTACGTCTACCGTCGCGGAAGTGTAAGAATGTTATTATATTATTTGATGTCAATGCATGGTTGTGTTCTACTAAGTGTTTAACGTAATTAGATTTTTCGGGGCGTTTGAATTTGTATGAGCTTGTGTGTTCTTTGTATCTGGTACCAAAATTTCTAATTGTCTGGCCTATGCATACAGAATTACACTGTGAACAGGTTAATATTTTTTAAACACCCGATTTTAACACATCATTAGTCCTAGCGTTTTGTTTTATAAATCGCTTTCAGTGTTTTCATCATCATCATCATCATCATCTGACATGGAGCTGACTCGATGGTCGGATTATAATTTTAGCAACTAGCTCTGATTTATCCTTTCTGTTTTAAAAATCACATTCAATGCTTTAATTTTAACAACTGTCTCTGATTTATCCTCTTTGTTTTAAAAATCACACTATCTCTGATATATCTGCGAAATATGGAAATAAAATATATTTAATATACAGTGTGTCTCAGATTGAGTAGACTATCACGGGTATCCCTCTTATTGTTAAAGATAGACATTCGTTAAATGGGCAAAGCTGTGCAGTTTTGAGTGCTGGTTCAAATTCCATTGAGAAAATTTTAAAATTCCGAACGGTTTAGAAATTATTTATATGAAACTAAAAACCGCTATTTTCTGTACAGTAAAATATCTCCGTAATTATAAACAATATGAAAAAAATGGTTTATGTAAAAGTTATATGATATGATTAGGCACACTTATAAATGACGCCATTATAAAATTGAAGATGGCGATTTCCAAGATATTGGTGGGAACTTTCTAATATAAATGGATTATTGGATTTTTACATGGTTGTGTAATTTTTTTACTCTTTTCAACTACATACACTGTATACTGTATATATACTGTATCACACCTTTAATCTGAATAAAAAATGATGTTTTAATCTTAAATTAAGTAAGTATGAAAACAAATGCACGTTAAGTTTATTTTGGAAACAAGTGAAACAAAAACAAAACATTTAAATACTACTAAATATGAAAACGTCGGTTGCATAGCGGAGCACTGCGGAGGCCGGTCAAGTGATATTCATAGTGCAGAACAGTCCGCGCTGGTCAGTACTCGGATGGGTAGACCAATATAGTGGCATATGCAACCGGTGGTGTTTCGGGGGGCACGTAAAGCCGTCGGTCCCGGTTGCCATGATATCCGTAAACCATGTAGTAGAACTTCTTTTCTCTATTCGACGGATTAGGTTAGCCTCCTGCCCGGCATAAAGAGGGCTCACAGAACCTACTCCATTAAAGGTAATTAACAGGCCGTTGGCCTACACACGGAGGAAAAAGAAGAAGAAATATGAAAACTAAAATAAATGTTGAAAATCCTGGTCGTTATTGGCTAAACACAATCGACACCGGCAGGCGACACTACCAATTACTTTTGGCAATGCACTACAATTAATACTGTTAAACACTTGCACCACTGCTTCATGTGGTTCTTCTACATTATTATAATTAAAATTGCTTCCCTATACTTTATTTTTCAGTGTCCCATAGATAATAATCAAGAGGCGTTATTATCCTGTTATTACAACGATCATTTAAATAATTAATAACATTTCTGGCATTGTGTGCAGGAGCGCCATCTTGTTGGTACCATATATGAACATTTTGTGTCGATCATCTAAGAAATTCTGTAGAGGTGTTTGAAGAATTTCCAAATATCGTTGCGCAGTCAAGTCATTAATACATTATATACATTTTGGTCATGTATTATAATTTTAATATTTAATAGTATTTAAATGATTTGTTTCTGTTTCATTTGCTTCCAAAGTAAACTTAATGTGCATTTGTTTTCATGCTTACTTGATTTAAAATTAAAGCACGTAATATTTTTTTATTTAGGTTTAAGTTGTGATACATCGTTGAAAACAGTAAAAAAATTCTACACAACCATGTAAAAATCCAATATGGCGTCCATTTTATATTAGAAATATATATTCCAGAAATCGCCATCTTCAATTTTATTTTGACATCATTTATAAGTGTGCCTAATCAAATAAAACAACTTTTACATAAACCATTTTTTCATATTGTCCTATAATTACGGAAATATTTTATTGTAAAGATAATAGTAATTTTTTGATTTATGTAAATAATTTCTAAACTGAATTTTTAAATCTCAGAATCTGAATCAGTATTCAAAACTGCGCAACCTTTCCCATTTAAACAAATATCTATCTTTAGTAATGAGAAAGATACCTATGATGGTATAGTTCTTACGATGAGCATTTTTCAGTTTCGGATTCGCGCTTTATTTGCACACCACAAACTGAACGCATTTCTGTCTTTGTTAGTTGCTCGCGGATTCATATTTCCGACAAAGACGTATGTCGCAGTGACATCTACGAACGAAACAACACCAACACTGTACGTGTGACGTATTCTGTCAGCTGACACGTTTAGTAGAAAGAAACAGAGATACCTGAAGAATGTCGCGCTGATGCATCCAAACGTCACTACTTAAATCTGTTTCCAGCAGTATTAAAAATGTTTTGGAGGTTTATATGGCAATATTTTATTTTCTAAAGTTACCTAAGAGTTTTTATTTACAATGTTGTTTATTGCTGAAATTTATTTTATACACTATGGGAAACTTTGTTTTTTTCTGGGAAATAGTTCTGTAGATATCCCAGTTTGTTTTGGTTTGTGTTTTGTGGAAATTGGTATTAAGAGGTTGAAGATAAGTTAATAGCATTTTTGTTATGCAGCTATTAAAAGGTAATTACAGTTACTGGAATGTATTCTTGAAAATGGTAAATGGTAAAACAGGCGTAAACAATATGTTTAAAATATACAATGACTTTGTTTGACGTACATTCTGTACGCTACATCTCTAACTGCCATTCTTAATGTTTCGGGCATATCTTTAGTTTTTAACTTTTTTCTGTAGCTGTGCACTTTTTTTATTAATGGAAGGTTGTCTTTCCTTTGCTGCATGATTTTCCGTATGGTGGGTAAACTTATTTTTAATGCATTTGTAACTCGTTTCGGAACCACTACATCGTCGCGTAATGGGCCAAAATTGTCTTTTTCGCACGTAAAATAATCGAATAGATTTAACACAATTTGTTGACACTGCGCATTCAAGAAATTTCCGGACATTTCTAACAGCGTTTTCTTTGTACAATAGGAAACACCAACTAACATCCAATGTTGAATTGGCTCAGTACAGTTGTGTTTTCAAGAATACATTCCAGTAACTATCATTACCTTTTAATGGCTGTATAACAAAAATGCTACTAACTTATCTTCAGCCCCTTAATACCAATTTCCACAAACCCAAACAAACCGGGATATCTACATAACTATTTCCCAGCAAAAACAAAGGTTCCCAAAGTGTATAAAATAGATTTCAGCAATAAGCAACATTGTAAATAAAAAATCCTACAGGTAACTGTAGAAAATAAAACATTGACATATAAACCTCCAAAACAATTTAAATACTGCTGGAAGCAGATTTAAGTAGTGACGTTTGGATGCATCGGCGCGACATTCTTCAGGTATCTCTGTTTCTTTCTACTAAACGTGTCAGCTGACAGAATACGTAACACGTACAGTGTTGGTGTTGTTTCGTTCGCAGATGTCACTACGACATACGTCTTTGGCGGAAATATGAATCTGCGAACAACTAACAAAGACAGAAATGCGTTCAGTTTGTGATATAATACAAATAAAGCGCTAATCCGAAACTGAAAAATGCTCATCGTAAGAACTATAGCCTAACACAATCTGGGACACACTGTATATGTCGAAAAACGTATAAAGCACAAAATACAAATAAAACTTGTTGAAACTGTGAATACCATTTCGAATCATTAATTAATATGAATTTGAATGAAATAAGGCAAGGAACAATTACAAACATTGTAATTTTCCGAAATAGTAATTATTGGCTGACTGAGACACCGACAGTTGATGTTCATTGCAAATAAATGTGCGCCGTGCGTTTATGGTTAAAAAATTCGTTTAGTGGAATACCAGTTGTTACATTGCTTTTTTTTTTGTAACATTTTCAACTAAAAATATTGACAGCAATCTTTGAAGAATGCTGAATTTTAAATATTTATACCTTC
The DNA here is from genome assembly GCA_014611495.1 of Limonius californicus. NCBI lineage: Eukaryota > Metazoa > Arthropoda > Insecta > Coleoptera > Elateridae > Limonius > Limonius californicus. The sequence continues at coordinate 8,969 of JABXWE010001178.1, forward strand.
TGAGAGTTGAATACATTTTGAAATATTCGTTATTCTAAATATCATTATATGCACATTATGTTATCTAAGTCATTATTTCTAAAGTTAAAGATCAAATGTCACTCTTCTGATAACGCAATATTACTGATTCGAATTTTAAGTTTATTTAACTTGTACGTTTTCATTCGATGTAAAACGTACTAAATTTACCAAACATATACGTTTTTGTATTTCACGCAATCATAAAAGAAATACATTTGACAAAAGTCTAAAATCCATAAACCGTAGCAAATTTTACTTTCGAATGAACGAGGTTTATTTGCGAATTCCGTTAATCAATCCACCAACGCTATCTTCAGATGAATTTTAATGTCATTGGCATTCCAAATAATCTCGATTAAGCTAGAGGAAAGTCTAAACAACCTGTTTTCCGATTGACGCATTTAGTTAACGCCGAGTAAATCACATTCTTATTAACAGATCGCACTGAAGACTGCCTTTTCTTTAATTCGTTCAGATCGTTTTGGTACATAACGAAACTTTTGAAATAGGAAATAAAAGGAAATCTTGTCGATAATATGTGGCATTGAAGTTGTAACTTCCTCGTGTCAAAAGGTCGTTATATTATCATAAATAAAAAACAACTCAAAACTTGAGACGTTAATATCTGTAGATAACTGGAAGGCCAATTAAAAATAAATTAGAAAAAGAATAATTTGACTGAGCTTGAAAGAAGTATTCGTTTAAAAAAAACTTGTTTTAACATGCTTGTCTGTTTAATAATATAAAGTTTTTAATTTACATATTTTTTCCTGGTGTGAAAGGAAAGAGCTTTTTGTGAAAATAAAATGAAATTCTATAATGCATCTTTTTTATGTAAAACGTTTCTATTCCCTTTGGCAATACACTCAAGTGATTTTATTTGTGAATTTTATAATCGTTTTAATTTGGAACAGCTTTTAAGGCTTCTCAAAATATTTTCACAGAATTAACTGAGCTGTAGTCTCGGGCTTTCGGATAAATGTTAAGTAAAAATATAAATTCCTCAGAATAAACAAACACGCGGTAAAACTCAATTTGAGCAAGAAGTAACTGGGGCGGCGTTTTAAAATAATTACATTTGCATTAAGCAGAATTGGGATTTGTTTTTCGCACCTTTTCGCGCAGATTGTGAATCATTTCAGAGCGCAAAAGGCAAAGTTTTAATTTGTTTTCTGTCTGTTTCCATACGTAATTGCGTCGCGGTTGTAATTAATTGAGGGTAACTACATTAATAAAAATTAAAAGTTGATTACCACTTCCTAATTGAAAGAGCAAACGTATCGGAATAAATTTTGCCATTTACTGCCAGATTTATTCCGATAATAATTGGCAGAATGGAAGGAATAAGAGTCATAAATTAACACTTTTTTTCTGTGATGTTTACTGTAGTGTTTGCGTCATATCTTGGCTTTAGTTCCGCCTACATCACGCAATTAGTATACAGTCATAATAAGTGGAGCGAAGTACCGTTTATAAAAAATTAGAAAAAACATAGGTGCGAATCAGTGGCGTAACTTCATATCGGGCGTCGTGGAGCAGTTCAATTGCCAGGCGCACCCTCCCTCTGACACTCCATAGTGTATAATAAAAAAACCTAAATATGTACTATATTTACATTACAAATGTTGTACTAGTCTATAATGTAATGGGTTATATGTCATTTTGAAAGTTTATTTCTTATGTAATGCGGGGACTATTGTTTATTTTTAATTAAATAACTGTTTTAAATTTTTCTTTACGGCTGTGAATATATCAATATAACTATAATTAACAGTGACTGTTAATGATAATGGGGTGGGGGGTATTATACGAGGCTTATTCGAAAACTAAGGGCGATTTAAATAGTCCCGCCTAATGAGGGGCGTAGTCAATTTGGTGCAGGGTGGGGGTGCATTAGTCGTTGATGAGCTAACCACACGTTACTTTACCGTAGTGTTGTCATTATATTCAGTTGTAGGAATACACGCATACAGATTGTCAAATGAGAAGTTTCACTTGAGATGTGCAGAACAGGAAGCAAGACAGCATTCTAAGCGAAGGAGATGCACTTACTCTCGGTTTCCCACTTCGTCGAAGTACACTCATGTTAGTAAACGAACGAGCTCGCGCCCATTTGTTAACACAAGTAACGCGTACTTTTTCTCAGAGTGTACTTTTTCTGTAGTGGTCAACGTTTAGTAAGTAAATGAGCTCCACTGCAAATAACAGAAATATGCCACTGCGCAACTGCACTTAAGTGAAACTTCTCATTTGACAGTCCGTAATAAAATGAACACTAAGACCGAAAATCCCGCCTAGTGTGAGAAATATGCGAGATTTATGGTCAGTCATCAAGTAAAGGAAAAGTTAGACACTGGTGTAGGAATTTTAGAGATTGTCGAACAAATACGCCGATAAGGAACGAAATGGGGGACCTTCAACCACGATTTTGTGGAAAGATCGGCGTTTCACGATTTCAGAAATGGCCGTTAATTTTTCTCAGATTTCACGTACGCAGCTGGATAAAATTGTCACGAACAGGTGACGGATGTTCACAAAAAACCAGCAGATGGCCTCTGCGCTGACCTTCCTGCATCGCTACGAAACTAATGGCGATGAGTACCTGAATCATATTGTAACTGACGACGAGACTTGGTTTCATATACAAATGTTGAAATAAAGCAGCAATCGATTCAATGGAAGCATGCGAGTTCCTTAAAGCCAAAAAGTTCAAACAAATATTCGAGAAATGAAACGTCATCTTATAGTAAAATACCAAATAAATCGAGCTTGATTGCAATTCCCTTGCATGCCTCCTGAACCGCAACGGCAGTGTTCAAATTTCTAAATATGGGTCACTACTAGATTGACATTTCGACAGAAGGTAAAAATATTAAATAAAAATTATAAAGATTTAAAATTTATAAGAATCAACTAATTAGGGCAGCGGTTTCTAGAATCGCTGAATTAGGGTATTCACATAAAATAAGAGGAAGAAGTGTTGTAAAGTATGACGTCAATTTGTAGGAAACGATAAAAGTGACCGCAAATACAAGATAAAAATTGGTCGCCGTGGAAAATTTGGGACCCCCCTTTTATTAGCGCCTGCAGCAGAGTGCTCCAATTGCTCCCCGGTGCAAATATTAAGTTTTTTAGGTATTTTTCTTCGTTTCTACTTTAAACAAAATCTATTTACAATAATATAAATAAAACATCACAAAAATCTAAATATTTTTGTCAGTTAAAGTTACTTTATGTATTATATAATCCCTTCATAAATTTGTATTACAAGCGGCTTTGTAAAACTGACACGTGTAAATGTGGCTTTGTTATTTAAATTTTGTAAATTGAGGTTACACGAGGGTAGCCTATTAAGTTTTTACAAAAACTAGGAAAAAAAATTATTTTTGTACGGACTCTTATTGCTTTTCAAAATATTCTCCTTTAAGATTTATACACTTTTGCATGCGTTCAAACCAATTCTCGAAACATTTTTTCCACTCTGAAGTTGGTATCTCAAAAACATGAGTTTTGAAGGCTTCGGCAGCTTCTTGAGGTGATGAAAATCGCTGGCCACGCATTTTTGTTTGACATGCGACATTTTCGGTTGTTTTTCTTGATTTTGTCGATGACTTCTGGCAAACAAATTGTTATATACCATTCAGCGTTAATTGTTCTTCGATTCTCTAAAGGAATGGTTGCGACATGTCCAGCACAACCGAACAAACAAGGGATCATTTTCTTGGAAGCGCTTCGGGAACGAACAACTTTTGTGGGATTCGGTGCATCTTGGAACACCCAGTGGATTCTTGCTTAGTTTCCGGTTCATACGAATATATCCAAGTTTCGTCACGTGTTACGATGTTGTATACGGATTTTGCAGTTCCTTGATTGCAGTTTTTGAGCATTTCCTTACACCAATTAACAAGAACTTTTTTGAGCTTCGGTGAAATTATACGGAATCCATCGGGAACAGATCTTTTTCACAGCTAAATGTTCATGCAAAATCGAATGTACTGCAGTCTTCGATATGCCTAAAGATGCCTCTATCTCACTGTAAGTCACATGACGATCTGCTTCAATCATGTTGCGCACAACATAGATGTTGTTTGGAATAACAATGGATTTTGGTCGACTTTCACGAAATTCATCACCGACGACGGGCGCACGACCGCGACGAAATTCTCCAAACCAATTGTTAACAGTTTCTGATGGTGTTTCACTACCAAAAGTTGAACGAAGCGATTCTATGCATTGTTGTTGAGTTAGACCTTTACTAAAATCGTAAAAAATCATCCAACGAAAACTTTCATGTGAAATTTTCATTTTTTCACAAAATTGTTTTTTAAACTCTCATTAACCGGCGCCGGTAGCTCGGATAGGTTGGCCGTATGCCTTTCACGCAGCTGTCCTGGGTTCGAATCCGGACGCCGAGGTCGGTGGTTTTTTTCTGAGCGATAAAAAACGCTAAAACGGCCCTTGTTTCTCGGATAGCAAGTAAAATCGTAGGCCCCGTGTCCAAGTGTTGTTGGGCACGTCAAAAGAACCCTCAAACAGGCTAAATTTCCAGATGTTGTAGTATCGCTCCCTGGCGTCGGTGGTTAGCCATAGTAGCAGAAATAGGCCGACGTTAAATAAATAAAATAAATAAACTCTCATTGTTAACAAACTACTCGGTTAATTTCAAGTTGCTACTGTCTTCACAATAACAAATGTCAAATTTTATGAAAATAGTAATGACACATCTCAATAGCGCCACCTAGTGGCCGTTTGTGAAAACTTAAAAGGCTGCCCACATACTCTTTAAAAAATGCCAGCGATATTCGCATGATTTACAATATTTAAATGTGTCCGTTCGGAATACTAAATAATTTTAAACGGTGGAAATAAAGGCAAGATAAAATCGTTCTAAAAATAATCCTTAGAATGTTTTGCTCACTTACCGGGTTTCTATCCACAGTTTTGGTACGAGTTGTTGAAATGCTATTACATTAAAATTATGTCTATTTTTAAATTAAAAATAGATTGAGTACAACCTAACAACTGGAAATTTCAGCCTTAAAATAATAAAAAATAGTAAACATGTTTTCTTTTTTCTTTTTTGCAGTAAATGGTACACTACCTAAAAATGTGAATGAGTCCAAACATCATTAATATGTATTATCCGTCCACACGTATTTTCGCTGCCGAGTAGTCATAATTTATTTTTATTACGTTGTACTCTCTGAACTAATGCTAATATTTTTTTAGGGTTGAAACTGACCGAACACGTTATCAGATGTGTCAGTTTTAAGGTTTCGATTAGTGTTTTTGTAAAATTACAGTGAGTTTATCATAAGTTATACCATCAATTGAATGAATAGAATATAGCAGGGTGTCTTGGATGTCTGAAAGATTTATTTTCAAGGAGGGTGAGACAACTTTTTGACAGTTGAAAGATCTCTTTCTACAGACACTTCTAGGAAATTTAATAATTTTTGATAATTGTTAAACAAAATGACAAGGTTAGCAGTGGCTTCTTAAGCTTTGTTAATTGGCTTTGAGCAGATTATTCATTTCATAATAGAATAACCATAAAATTGTCGTCTGTTGCGAGTAGTATAAAATACACCATTTTAAACTTGTATAGTGATGACAAAAAAACAATACTATTAATTTTTTCCAATAATAAACTATTTGTAACGGGCTACTATATAGCGAATACCAACGCCGTAAAATTACCAATACGAATGTATTAATTGTAGATGTATATATTTTGAGAGTAATTATTCTGTAGTAATCAGGGCCTCTAAAGTTCTGCCGTGGAAATCAGATTTTTTTGATATATTAATATACGTTTTGGTAATAATTGCTTTGGTTTTATCTGCTTACACCGTACCAATGAATTAGTTAACACCAGAGATGATATCCGTATATCATTTTCACTTAGATTAAACATTTATGTCAATCTCTGTATAGTCCTTTTCGTTCTCGAGAAAGAGTGGTGACCTTCTCTTCTATATTTGTAGCGTGCGTGTGGAGTAATGTACACAAACATAGGGAACCTACTGTTTAACGCGGGCTCCGAACCGCGGAAAGTATTTTACACCTCTTTCCCAGAGAAGGTGCTTTTGGCAGAACTACGTCGGTGGTTTGTTATTGCCTTCCGCGAGGAAATGCGTTACGGGCCAAACGAGCTTTTTCGTCGACCCGCAACAGGAAAGGGAAAAGGCCTTCGGTTTAGCTCAGAGAAGTAGAGGTGGTTCACGAGCGACGCTTACGGGAGGAAAGTGTGTACAGAGTAGATCAAAATTAGCGGGCGGCGCTTTCCAAATCACAGCCGAGAAGCCAGCAGCTTACGGGAATCGGACTAACCTTTATTGTGCCTTCTCCTGTATATAAAGCTTACAAAGTTCATGCACACAATACAGTAAAATTACAAAGAAATAAAAAGTATGGTGAATTTGAAGACAGATATAATTCTACTGCTGTTTGAAATTGGTAATACACAACGCACAAGAAAAATATCGAAAATAGTAAATAATTGTAATTAAAATCAGAGGGAAGATTGAACGTTTAAACAAGATAGGCCCACTGCCAGTGGCTTGCGACATTTACAGATCTACGCAGCCAGTGACGTTCGAGTTTACAGAAATTAATTAACTTTAACCTAAACGAATAATGAAACACTGGGCAACTGAAGTTTGACTCACTTTTAATATTACAAGGAAACTAAACTGTTCTATTTCCTAGTCTTTAACGAAACACTCTAACCAGGGAAAAACAATCACTGTATAGTATATTGGCGAGTTTTACCTTAGTTTTCTCTTCGGTACAGAGTAGAGAGAGGCATAATTGGGGTATTCCTAGATTTTTTCGGGAAGCAGGAAAAATGCGCAGGCACGCCCCCGAAGACTGGATCTCGAGGGAGAGACAACGCTATGGGCCAGGACTTTCTTTGACGAAGAAAAGAAAAACAAATCTTCGCCGCTGCACAGGACGATCACTTGCAACGGCTCACAGGAGACTGTCACGAGGTTGAAAGCTTCTATTCCGACATCAGTCGAGAGAACAAATCCACTGAATTGTCTTTACAAAAAGCTGACACTCTGCTAATATATTTAATCCGACACTAGTCGAAGATTCTTTTGCCTAAGGCAGAAAACGAAACGATAAATTCATTTAGCAGAAGAAAGCAGCTAACAACCCGGTTTCTAAAAATCACGTACGCCCACTCCCAGAGGCTAGCGTTCACTGACTTCCTCCTGCCGCAAAAATTTCCACCCATCGAAATTGTTCTAGAACAATCTTCTCGCACGTGTGTCTTCCGGCGAATCTGCAAGCGTAGAGTTCCAAGAACTGCCTTTTGTCAGCAAATCCAGACTTACACAAGTATGTCAAACGGCACAGATGGGAACTTTCAAAGGCTAAGCGGCAAACCTCAAACACGTAACAAATAGTCGTGTAAAAATTCGATGTTCCTAGAGCTAGCATCTAACCCAGGTGCTTCAGCGCAACAGTCAACGTACTATCTACTGCGCCGCGGCCGCTTCTTTTATGTGGTTACCTAACTTGCAAGCACCGCTAATAGATATTCAACATAATCTATATGTATAACTATGTCATACTCTTATAAAATGTTATTACGTTGACAGAAGGCGCATTTTCAGATTTTTCCCCGCTAGAAAAATCTCGCCGACCTCAGCCAGGTTCGATCCCGCGTCCCTCGGATCTAAAGGCAAATGCGCTAACCACTAGACCACCGAGGCCGGCTATAACCTAATCTTACTTACTTTTTCAGGAGTAGAGTGAAGTTAGCCACATGAATCACATTGTACGTTTCTACGTCCACGGCTTGCTCTAATTAATTTGTTTCTCGATCGCTATTATGAACACCCGTTGAGGTGAACAGCGTGGCGTAATAGCATTAACTCACTTACTTTACTAGCATAGGGTTTCTACAAACTTCCTTCACTCTCCTCTATTCCTCGCTATTGCTTTTACTTCTCCCCGCGTCAACTTCTTTGTTTCTATCTCTTTTGCTATACTTCTCTTCCATATTTCTATTGGTCTGCCCACTTATCTCTTGCCTGTTGGTTGATATTCTGAAGCTTGTCTTATTATGTGGTTCTCATCTTTTCTTAAGGTATGTTGAGTAAACTTCAATTTTCTTCTACTTATTGTTGTTTGTAATGGCTCTTGTTTAGTTCTTTTCCATAATTCCTTGTTTGCTATGCGATCTGATCAGTATGTCTTTAAAATTTTTCTCAAGCACTTATTTAGTTATTTATAAATGTTCGCGTCTTTTGTATGACTTTACAGTAATATATTTTTCACATTCACATCTGAGAGCCATCTAAGGCACTCTTATTTAGAGTATAGAGCAGAACTTAGTTTTTAAATCTTGATATCCAGCAGAATCGTGATAATATGAACACCCATTCAAGTGAATGACGTGGCATAATAACATTAAGGCCCAAATTTTATTATTGACCTCCGTATAACGCGAATAGCAAGATTTATCACTTGCACTACCGTGAACAATAAATAGCCGAACATAAAGCCTGCATAGTATTCATTATCCTCACGTGGAAACGCCCTAACTATGCTTATAGCATTCACTATTCTGTGATGGGAATCCCCTAACAATGGACGTCATTGATATCAGCCCGTCCCCATTTATTTTTTATTTATTAATTGATAGAATTGCAATTCTAGGTGATAACATGCATTCAAGTGTTTATTTGTATTTCTATTTTGCCAGTAGAAATCACAGCTTTTTATTAGAAAAAACCCTTTGTATAGTAAAATTTATTTTAATAGATAATTTTATTTATGTATTCAAAGCAAAGATTAGCTAAATAAAAGTTAATCACTTCCAGGATTCGAACTTGATCTTGATAGCGAACCCGAAAACTTTACAATTGTAACAAACCCCATGTTGTGGCGTTCTTTGCGTTATAAAACAATAAATTTAAATTATTACGAAAAGAACGGCGTTAGTGTGTGGTATGCATTCTGGACTTCCAATCGAAAAGACTAAATTCAAATTCACCCTTTAAATTTGCTTCATATAGGCCAATTCATAAGTTCCTCCGGGATTTCGGCGAACTTTGCAGTACGATAACTAGGGCAGATGCGGCAGAAAGGAGCAGATCCACAGAGAGAGAAACTTTCGTAGGTTTCTGACCTACCCTCAGGTGCTCCGTATGTCCTCCTCTAGTGATGCGGCAGACAACAATCCTCTAATCAAGTTCATCCCACATTTGTAGCGATATATCGCAGTCGATAATAACGACTGCCTCCACGATTCTTTGTCGGATCACGTGGCGTAGGGGTAGGGGACGCATGCACACGATCCGTAGTGTAATCTCATAAGAAAAAATTACCTGTGCTTGGTCCAAAACTCCGTTGCTCCGTTACAATTGACTTCGTTTTGGCAAATTCCAGGGCACAGAACGCTGTATTGTCATTTGTCAACGTCATGTAACTTCATGACTGTCCACCTAGCGGCGAAACCTACACGTACTTGGAGAGTTTCTCTATCACATTCCTGTCTGACCGCACTTATTCTAGTACTTTGCAGTACGATAACTGCAAAGTTCGGAAATCTCTCACAGGGACGTATACATTGCCCTGTATATAAATTTATATATACAGGATGTTTAAGAATGATGGATACGAAATATCTGCTATCGCTGAAACAGTTGGTTTGCGGAAATATGTTGATTATGTAATTTTTGTTTGTTTTGATGAGTGTTGTATGTGGGTCAATTATCCGACCTTTGTAATATAACCCTGGTTTCATTCTGTTCACATTACATGCGAGTGTAAAATAATTTTTTTGTGTAGTTTATATTATAGCAAAGTGTTATTTACGCAAGCGCATCCTCAAATTATTTATGAAAAACTGTATCAACATTTATCCGTTAGTGAAAAAAGGTAGTTACATTTCTGCCGATGAATGAGACGGATATTTTAGAAGCGGACGTTAGCAATGGAAAAGTATTGATTGTAAGCGTTTTCTGTAAATAAGTATAATCAACGCAATGCATAATAATAAATAAAAAAGCAATAGATTGAAGTACATTACGCATATTGAACAAATATAAAAGGTAATTCGAAAAAATGTACGTGATCATACTTAGTTCGCGTAAAGGTATCCGTGTTTTAGCACTAAGGAAAAGCACGTGGCAAAGAAGAGTGTCGATGTCCAGCAGTGGGACGTTCAAACAGTTAACGAGAAAAATATTCCACATTGCACAATCAATTCATATGAGATAGTAAATCTGAATCAAAATTTGATTCAAATATAGATACATTGCATTCTAAAACATGCGGTGACATCAGTTTTCCTTTACGATATATGCAGACCTAATTTACTGAATTGTTCACCTTATTACAAGCTGGCAACTGTTAAGAATATATTACATACAACCCCAATGGCAAAATCTTAAAATCAGAACAATGCCAACCACTCTAACCAATTCTGTTCTGTCGTATATTATATATGGTGTCTTTGACATTCATTGTAATTCTGTTTTCCATCCTTCCGGCGATCTTAAACCCCGAAAGTCCCGTTGAAGTTTGTTTATGGTTTCAATTGTTCTTGCAGCGGTATGAGGGCGAGCATTGTCTCGGAGAAAGCAAACAGAACTTAGTTTTGTCCTCCGTTTGTTCCTGATCACCTGGTTCACTTTACCGCGTAAAAGTGCATTAATTGTATGAAGTTCTGCAAGGAAATCAACAAAGGGCACCCCTTGAAAATTTAATAAAATGTTGCCTACACTTTACCAATTGACAACACAGTTTTTGTTTGGTATTTGAGATGTGGTGCGACACTACTACATTCTATGTTTTGACTCAGGAGTAAAATAATGCACTCTGGTTGCATCAGTTGGGACAATTGGATCCAAAAATTCAAGTTCTCTCGGATCACTATAGTAAAGAAGAAGCGATTTGTAAACGATTCAACTTATGTTCTGCGCGGAATCCGCCTGGCACTCACCTTATGGCACTTTAGCTTTTTACGACGTCTTCAACACTTGAATTTTTTTGCACTGTTACCAATAATATAAGGGCATTCACTTTTTCTTCATTTTCACGATTAACCCAAGTCGCAACCCGTCGAACACGAGGCCCATTATCTAGACGAGTTCTTCTCCCGTCTATAAAAGATTTTGACCACCCAAATATCTGACATTTAGAAATACATTGGTTACCGTGTTATTCTTGCAATCTTATAAGAAATGTACAACCCGCTGTTCCACGCTACAATGAAGAGAACTTTACAATATTGTAACTTTATCTGTCAAATATGTTAAAACAATTACCAATGATATGTTAACAAGAGGTACGGACAGGACAGCCTTTAATTAAAGTAAATTTTGAAATTGCCATCATATGAGGTTTAATTTAAACATTCCTATTTAAATTTGAACACTCCTTTGCCAACAATCTTCGACATTTGATATGAAAAATGCATTTCAATACACATATTTTAAAATACAAGTTGACAGCAGTGGCGGTTCGCCAAGTGAAGTAGGTGAAGTGCCTCTTCACCTAAAATTCTCATTCAATTGCGAATATTTATTTAAATTACATAAAAATTATTTATCGGCATTACACCGATAAGGAGTCGTTTATTTATGGCATACATACCCTTAGATACAATAAGCTTAGTGAAAACAACCAAACATTTAAATTCTAAATGCTGTTCGTCGAGCGTCGACCATAAAAACCTTACATACAACACTCGAGCAACTGTAGTGAAGAATCGGCCTGAAACGTATTTTAACTCTGCACTTATACCTCCGTTGCCATGGTAACGCCTACGTCACTATCTAGAATTGGTTCGCGGTGAAACGCGCAAGTGAAGTTTTCACTCGTAAGTAACCGCAAAACTTCATATTGCGGTTTTTATTTTATTCGTTCGTTTATGAATTATATATAGTTAGTAACTATTACTATTGTTGACTGTGTTGTGCATTTGTACTTGTATCGTGTATGCTTCTGCTTTGTAAAGTTTACTTTTATACGTAGATAATTACCAGGAGAACTATGAATCCTATTAATGACATAGTGTGCATTTTGTTAGAGAAGCTTGCTCTTTTGTGCAAAACAGTCTGTCTGGAATAGGGAGGGATTTGCAGATCTGTTAAATATTACAAGGACGTTACATAAACATGTCGACTCTAAAAAACCATTTAATATGTGCATTGAAGTTAAAGAATTTTGAGAAAAATCAAAACACCATAGGCGATGTTTTAAAAGAAAACGCGAGATTTTTTAAAGCACAATTTAATGAAAATGTTCAATTAAATACACTTTTCCTCCAAACAGTTATCGACACAGTTTTGTATTTGCAAGAATTAGCGTTTCGCGGACACGACGAAAGCAGGACTCAGCAATTTTTTTGTATTTGTTATTATTAGGGTTATTATAATAGCACTTCACCTATTTTTTACCCGCGAGCCACCACTGGTTGACAGCAACTAATCACAAGCGATCGCTATAAGTTTTTTTTAACGCACCGAATTGCACATACGGCGCGATAAAAATATTACAGCGATCGCTTGTGATTAGTTGCTGTCAATTAGTATTTTAAAATATGTGTATTGTTACAATTAATATTGGCAACTTATCAAATATTGTTTTTGTTCTAAAGAAGACTTAATGGGATCGTAATTCAAATGAAGAAAGTTCTGTAGTGATTTAAATTTAATTGGAAGCATTTAAATTTACATTATTATGCAGAAATAAAATTAAGTGAATCTTTTGTGAGATTTCGACCCGGAAGTGTGAATTGTTTAACAATTACAGTCTATTTCTACAAAGTGATGACAAGCTATATAAATACGAGCATGTCATTTTGCAAACGTTAGGCAAGACGTTTATTTAACATAATCATGCAGAGCGTCGTTCAACAAGTCTATTTATTCAACTCTAAAGCGTTCCACTGGGCTTAACATAAACTTGAGCTCGAAAATTTCGTTGGAGATTTGGAGACAGCTTTTGTAAATATACCATTTAAACCTGCTAAAAGGATTTGTCCGCATTTCGCTATAGAATTTGCCCGAAATTGTTGAAATCGTCGATTCTTGTCCACTTGCACTTTGTCAACCTTTTTGATTTCATTCGTTGGAGTTTCCTTGCCAAATGTTATTTTCGGTTCCAATCGAACTTTTGTTATTCATTTTTCGTAAGTTATTTTGTTTGACATACTTCTGTGTATTATTTTCTATGGGGGAACTTTTAGGCCTCATTACTTTATTTTATTGATGAATAATTTATGTTAAGCTATTATTAGGTGAGTTGCCATGAAGCAGAAGGCGATATCAAAGGAGACGGTTTTTCTGTGTAATGTAGTTCAATAATACGAGCGTTAAGGGAACTTTAGAAATAATTTCGTTCGACCTACTTTATAACTTACTTTAATAAATGGTACGTGCGACATAATGAATGAATCAAATTATAATTAACTACGCTTGAATATAAGCGTCACCTGTGTATTTAGTTATTTACTCAATTAAGAAATCAATATTCTATTAAACACCAAACTGATCGCCTGATACCGAATGGTATTATTATTTTAGATTCAACTGGTAGGCAGCAATGTGACAAATACCTTATTTAGTTATTTACTCATACATATGCATATCGTCTACTACGAAACAAGATAAAATAGCACGGGGAATGGGAAAGTCTCCTTTTACTTACTCCTCTTTTAAGGTTTCTTCTCGGCGGAAGTGTATGATTAAGGTTACCTGTTTTTTCTTTGTTTTCCGTTCTCATATTAATCACCCAAAAAATCAATAATTCACTTTCCTCGTTTTATTGCCTAACTCCAAATTGATTACCAACACATATATAAGCCTCTTGTCAGCATTTTCAAAAGGAATTTGCATTTTTTCCATCAAACAGGGTTTAGGAAAGTGTACCTACACTTAGGCTTGTTTTAATTCCTAATTTCCTGTTGTAGGTTCTACAACAACTTTGCCGTTTAAATTGCTCATTATTTCCATTTTTGTTTCAGGTTACCCACAGCCTCAATATAAATGGTTAAAAGATGATGAGCCAATTACAGAACTTTCGTCGGAGTCATTTTATAGAATAATTTCAGCCAAACACGAGGACGAAGGCAGTTATCGATGCATCGCGTCAAACAAAGTTGGTTCCATTATTAGTGAAGAAATTAAAATTGTTATTGCTTGTAAGTATTTAAGCTGTAATTTATTGAAATACTTTTTCTTGTTTTTTTTTCTGCAAAAGTGATAGCTCAAACAGTTGGTTTCATGTTTGAAAATATTCAAAACAATCTAAGATACTTACACACATGTTTATACTTTATTCCTATCTGTTTCTTTTGCATTATCCTTTTCTTAATTTGTTTTACAATATATATTTTTTATCCTCAAGTTTTCATTCTTATCTATACTATCAAGGAGAAATCAAATCCCGTAGCAATGTTACACTGTAGTATAATTTGATGTTCGTTACTAACACGTACAGTGTACAATATTGATATTTTATTAAAATAATTTCTGGTATCTAAATGAATTACTATTTAAGACAGTTTATGCAATTTAATTTGATTATGGTAAAAGTAAAGTGAACCGTTCGTACTAATTTTTAGATATAAATGTAAAAAATATTACTTAGGCTTTTTGCAAGTGTAATAAAAAACAAAATAGAAGAAGAAGTAAACTTAATGAAGAACAAAGTGGGCTTAGGAAAAACAGATTATGCTTAGACAATATACATACAATAAGACAAGTTATTTAAAAAAACAAGAAAAACAGAAAGAGCCGCGTTTAGGATTCATAGACCTAGAGAAAGCGTACGATAGCATACCGAGGTCTCTAATATGGCAGGCTATGAGAAGAGTAGGAATTAAGGAGAAGTGGATAAACATCGTAAAAAGGCAATATGCAAACAATAAATTTAGAATAATAGGAAAAGGGTTACCAGAGAAATATTAACAACAAAACGCTTAAAACAAGGATGCAATCTATCATGCCTACTTTTTAATATATACATAGAGCAAGCCCTAGAAACATGGTACTAAAATGCTCGGGGATGGGTATACAAATAGAAAACAGTACGCTACACTTTCTATTCTTTGCAGACGACAAGTCACATTTGCACAAGATCAAGACGACATGGAGTACATGCTCCGAAAACTAAAGAAGAGTTCGAAAATTGGGATTTGACAATAAACTTCCAAAAAATCGAATATTTATGTATTGGAAGAGAGGCAAACAATTTATATACGAGGGGTAGTTTCTTTGCGCGCGTTTAGACACCATTTGCAGCCGTATCGTCTGTGTGCTGAGCTGTAGAAGTTTATAATGTTTCAGAAAATTGAGTCGCCCGCCGACTGTAAGATACGATCTGTAATTTGATTCTTGAGTGCAAGAAACTAGGCAGCAGCGGAAAGTCACCCTCAGATATGTGAAGTTTACGGTGATAATGTTATGAGTGACAGTAAAGTTCGAACGTGGGTGAGAATGTTCAAGGACGGGCGGGTTAATGTGCATGATGAACCACGCCCTAGCCGACCTTCTCTGATTTTTAAAGATTTGGTTCGTGATGTGTACAACAAAATTCGAGTGGACCGACGAATCACGATTTCAAAGTTATCAATTGAATTTCCACAGGTTTCAAGGTCAGTTTTGTACACCATTGTTTCGGAGAAACTGAATTATCGAAAATTGTGTTTCGGTGGTTTCCAAGACTGCTTTCTGACGATCACAAAACAAAAAGATTGGGCTGTGCTTTATCGTTTTTGACTCGACGCAATCAGGAAAGAGATGAATAAAATTGTTGGACCACATCGTTACAGGAGATGAGACTTGGGTGTCTCACATGACTCCCGAGTTCAAGCAACAGTCAATGGACTGACGACACGCATCGTCGCCAACCAGAGTGAAAGCCAAACAGACAATTTCAGCACGAAAGATCATGGCAACTGTCTTTTGGGACAGAAAAGGAATTTTGTTAGGGATTTTATGCCGAGAGGCACACCAATCAATTCTGATGTGTATTGTGTGACCTTGAGAAAACTCCGGCGTGCCATACAAAACAAACGCAGCGTGGCCTACTGTCTTCCGGTGTGATGTTGCTCCATGACAATACAAGGCCACATGTTTCTGTACAAACACAAGATCTAATCAGGTCTTTTGGATGGGAGCAACTGGATCATCCACCTTACAATTCAGACCTTGCACCCAGTGATATTCACTTGTTTCGGTATTTAAAGGAGTTCCTTGGTGGTCAACGGTTCAAGGACGACGAAGAAGTAAAAACTGCAGTCATGGATTGGGCTTGTTCACAGGCGGCAGATTTCTTTGACGTCGGAATTCAGAAACTAGTTGAGCGGTATGACAAATGTTTGAACAAAAATGGAAATTATGTAGAAAAGTAGATAAAAGTATGTAGAACATGGAAAAAAATATATTTTAATGATATTTACAATATTTTCCTTCTTATTAAAAAACGGACCTTATCTAAAAAATACAGGAAGTTAAACACTGTGACAACTTTAGCTACCTAGGTGCAAACATCAGCACCACAGGCATGTACGAAAGAGATATTTCTTCAAGAATTGCAATGGACAAAATGGCCACGAAATCGTTACATGGAATATTATGAAATGAAAATATAAGTCGAGAGACGAAACTACACATCTTTCATAGTATTGTTGAAAGTATAGTCCTCTAAGGCGCGGAAATGTGGCCACAAACACAGACCAGTAGAAATAAAATAATGACAGTAGAGCTAGAGTATATGAGAAGATCCCTGAAAGTAACTAGAAGAGACAGATAAGAACAGAGGAGATCTGGAGGGGAATAGGAGTAGAACAATCCATTACCAAAACCTTAGAAAACAGAGAACTAGAATGGTATTGATATAAAGAGAATGCGAGAAAACAGAGAACTAGAATGGTATTGATATAAAGAGAATGCGAGAACAACGTTGGCCAAGAAAAGAGTCCGAATGAACTCCGTTTGGCAGAAGAAAAAGAGGAAGATCAGCCTTAAGTTGTGAAAGATATATAAAATCAATAATGGCCGAAAGGGGCTAAGAGAAGGAGACAGGAGAAATAAAAATGTTTGGAAACAAAAAACAGTATCCCTATGAGTTAAAAGCTGATAGAAGAAAGAAGATATTAGTTTGTATAACCTATCATATGACATTTTCATAAAGTACTGTAAAAATTGAGGGAATAAGCAAGAATAAAAAAATTATTTGAAAACGACAGGGTGTTTCAAAATAAAGTTTCAAATCAGGGCATATAGAACTCAACAAAAGGAACCAAACTGTATATATATAAATGTAGGCCGAAATGTGTACCCCTACATAGATATAAGCCTTTAAAGTCACCAACAAAATTTTACATTTTTTGAATATCTCTGCAGCTATTATCACCAAATTTGATACAGAACTGCAAACAAGTAAGACCTTAACTTGTGTCTAATTTGAAATACCAAATTAAATCTACTATGTTAGATCTACAAATTTTATTAATATATGTATTGTCATAAGCAGGTTTAAGGTAAATATGCACGTTAAATTTGAAATATATGCATGCAAATATGCACGTAAAATACCGAAAATATGTACTTTAAATTATTACAGTCGTTTAAGCAAAGTAAGACTCCAATTACAGACAGATCCAAAAACTGGGATCCCCGAAGTGCATAATCTTAAACCTTACGAATATTCGACCGAAAATGTAAACAGATGTATTTTTCATGCTGTTTTGCTTTGAAAATACTTAAAACTTTCAAAATAATTACATTATATGCTGCTTGAAATCAAAATTTTTATAAATATGAAACTTTAATTAGAAACTTTAATTAGAAACTTTCATTAGAAACTTTCAAAATCTGCGTTTACATATACAGATATGCAAATGCATAATTATCCCAAGCGTGGTCATAAGGTAATAATAATGTATATAAATATCATTATAATTTTCAATAAACTTCAATTTTACACAATTACAAAATTAAAGAAAAAACATACAAAAATTAAAATCAATAAACACTCATAATAAATATTCGAAATGTCTACCGTTTGCATATTAACATGCCGTTGGTCTTCTGGTTAAAGATTAGCGCACTCTTTCAAACTCTGGTGTATTTTACACACAAAATGGTTGTGGGGGAAATCTACCACAACCCATTAGAAACCCCTTTCTAGAAGGTTTGTGTTTTTCAAATTAAGGTCTATACTGACCCGTAATTCTGTACTAAATTTGATGATAATAGTTGTATTAGCTCCAGGGATATTTAAGAAATACACCAGTATTTTGTTTTGCAGGCCTGTAACTCTGTAGGGGTGCATATTTCGACCTATGTTTATACAGACTATTTGGTTTATTTTTATGATTTCTGCATGCCCTTAAACTTTCGGAACGTTATCCTGAAACACTTTGTATATGCTAAATAATTCTTTTACACTAAAATTAAACAAACTACTCATGTAAATGTTAGTCGAAAGATTTTTAGATGTGCTGGTACGACCCGTCATGTGATATTTTCATAAAGTACTAAACATTGAGATGATAAACCAGAATTGAATAGTTTCTTTTAGAATATATGGATTAATTCGATTATTCGAATGACAGTTGTATTAAAATAAATATAAACTATTCTTGTAACTGTCGAAAATGTTAGGTTATGTCATTTTTTGAAGTACTTGAAAAATTAATAGGGTAAGCAGGAATAAAAGATTTTCGTTTCAAAAATATAAGTGAAGTGATTCCATTGCTTCATTGATATCTTTATTAAAGTTAAAATTACCTACACCGATGTAATTGTAAAATTTGTAGGTTATATA
>JABXWE010001179.1:0-14296 GCA_014611495.1 Limonius californicus
TTGTGGGAGATTTACCCGCCCACGGGGTGTTCGAAATAAAGCCATTTTCTCACGTGGCTCTCGACTTCTGTGGACCCTTCTTTGTGACCATCTATAGATCACGAGGCGCGAAGGTGTTCAAGGCTTATGTATGTGTTTTTGTATGCACATCCACAAAGGCCATCCATTTAGAGCTTACGCAAGAACTTTCTACCGACAGTTTCGTCGCAGCGTTCAAACGGTTTATCGCACGAAAGGGAATGGTAGTCGAGTGCTACAGCGATAACGGCACCAACTTCGTGGGTGCTAATAATCAATTTATCGAACATGCCAAACAGGCAACCGAAACACTGTCGTTTCGGTGGAACTTTAGCCCTCCTTCAGGTCCACACTTCAACGGACTTGCAGAGGCAGGCGTCAAAATGCTAAAATCGTATCTACTTCGTGTAGTAGGCGAACAACGTTTGACGTCAGAAGAACTTTCAACGTTACTATGTCAAATTGAAGCAGTACTAAACTCGCGTCCTCTGTGTGCTCAGAGCGCGGACTCCAATGACCTTATACCACTAACGCCAAGTCATTTTCTAAAGTTAGAACCGCTGAATTGCGTTTTACTCGAACCAGACTTGCCTCATTCAAATCTAAATAGACTTTCACGCTGGCAAGTTATACAACGGCTTCATGTCGACTTCTGGAAGAGGTATTCTCTAGAATATCTGAATACCCTGCAGCAGCGTCTCAAGTGGTCAACTCCGGCGGAAGAGATCAAGTTAAATGATCTAGTTCTTGTAAAAACCGGTACAACCCCTCCTCTTCAATGGCCGCTTGGACGGGTTGTAGAATTGCACCGCGGGGAAGACGGGCATACGCGTGTGGTAACGGTTAGGACAGCGAGAGGGCAGTACCGACGGCCGGTAGTAAAACTGTGTCGCCTCCCAATCGCTTGATTTAATTTTTATTCACATTTTTTTATTATTGTCTTTCTTGTTAAATTTCAATCAATTTTTCAATTTCTATTTTTCATTTTTCATTTCAAAATAATTTACTTGTCAAAACTGCTGCTTCGCTTATTGCTATTCAACTAACTTAAAACACAACGTGTTTTAGCGGGCAGCTATGTTGGAGCAACTAAACTCATTTTTCAACAAGTTCAAATTTTTCGCGTCACAGCAGGGTTTAGCGTAATTTTTCCCGCCAAGTGGCGCTGCGAGCCGGAGTTTGATGGATGGAAGATCCGGTTAATATCCACGAGGCAGCTCATCGTGATTGTTAATTGTTTTATGTGTGTGCTACGTTATTATTTAAGTCTGATTGCTGATGCTGATTAGAGGGATCTCGAGGTAGAAAACTTGTAGAAAACAACTTGCCGACAACCACAAGTGCCAAAAGGTAGGAGAATTTACTAATATCTTGCTGTGACTAATTACAGAAAAACCAGTAAATTCAATTCAAACATTTTCATTATCTGTTGGGGTAATGAACGACGAACGAACATACAGTCCACTAAATTACGAAAGAAATTAGTTGCCCTAACAGTAGTAACTTTTAAAAACGTAAAGTGTGATATTATCAAGTGCTTCATAGTTGTTTAAAAATCAATTGGAATGTAATGTTATAATAATTACATAACCTTGTACATTAAAACACCTTATAGTAAACTGAAGGCTGAAAAATACAGATAAGATTTGAATCAAAACTTTTGCACAGCTACAGGTTAAATCATTTCTTGCAGTTCTAGACTAATATCGTTTCGCAACATTATACCGATTGGTTACATAGACCCCACACTTATAAATTTCAGGAAATAATATCTGTTTCAGTAAAGTGCTTGAAGTTGGAAGATGTGATTCCTCCAGGCCGTTAGGCAAGACCAAATCCAGTCTACTTACAGGTAAAACA
Source organism: Limonius californicus (assembly GCA_014611495.1). Classification (NCBI taxonomy): domain Eukaryota; kingdom Metazoa; phylum Arthropoda; class Insecta; order Coleoptera; family Elateridae; genus Limonius; species Limonius californicus. The sequence goes on from JABXWE010001179.1 coordinate 1,879, forward strand.
TAACTTATGTTTATGAATTGTTTATAGGTTTATAGACCTATTGGTAACAAACAGAATATATCAAACTTGTACCCATATTTTCCAAAATAATTCAATTCACCAATATTCTTAGTATTACATACACGGCTTGAAGCTTTACCTTCATAGCGTAGCTCGGAATAAATAACAATGGTAATACATTTCTCAACTGCACCGATTTTTCCCAGAATATATTTTAATCCAATACATCGACATTACGCTATAACTTTTGTGATTGGGGCTACAAATGACAGGTTACGTGCTACACCACACTCTGAAATGTATGAACAATATTTGTAAGAAATCCGTTGGAATGAAGTATGTAACTACTTAGTCACTCCATTGTTATTTCCTCTAGGATTCCTACGATTTCATTCCTGTGGATAATGTTCAATTATATTTCATTTTCCCAGTCAAATGAAGTTAAATACTTGGGATTACATATTGACAGAAGATTGACATGGAAAACCCACATTAAATAGAAGCGAAAGGAAATGGACTTAAAAATGAAGAAAATTTATTGGCTCATCGGGAAAAACTCCTCATTATCATTAGCCAACAAAGTAATGTTGTACAAGACTATCATCCGACCAATCTGGACCTATGGCTGTCAGCTGTGGGGCTGTGCAAGTAGATCTAACATCGAAGTTATTCAACGTTTTCAGTCACTCCACTCCACTCCACTCAGACCTCAACATCCCATACGTGAGCGAACTAATCAAACAGTATGCTATCAAACATCAAAGAACCCTGGAACTCCACCCAAATGAAACCATTGCACCGCTGGTTGAAGATCCTCAACTCAGAAGCCTTAAGAAGAAATGGCCAAAAATCTAACAAACTGACAGCGGGATGACTCCACTGGGAGTCTTCCAACCAAGCCTAGATAGTATAAAACATTAGCTCATAGAATGTATTAATAGCCCAGTAGAAATCGACACTAAAAAAGGCTAAATTCGCAAAGCATGATGTAGCTCTGATTTTTTGGTATGATGTATGGACCACTCAGGGTAGTGTGAATCCAAATTTGCAACTTCGAAAAACTTGTGCTCGCTGCGTATCACGCGAAAAACTGCGATATTTTGGGACTTTTTTGACATTTGGCTCTAAAAGTCATAAACTATGCATTTTTCGACAAACAAATTTTAGTACTTTTTAAAGCTAATTAAATTTGCAGCAATTTAAGCCCAACCGCAGCTCTATAAACCCTATAGGGACCAAGCTGTGGCCCTTCGAAGATGCTCCATTTTTCCCGAAAATTGACAATTTTAAGTTTTGCTCCCCTTCGGAGCAAAATATTGGCAAAATCGCTCGTCCTATGAGAAAAGTCATTAAAAGTAAAGTTGTAGTACATTTAATTTGCTTTGATTAAAGCACAGAACGAAGTCTGTGAGACTAATAGTTCACTCACAATTTCGAAAGAACGAAAAGATGGTAAAAATTGATTTTTCAAGTATTGAGACAAATCTCCTGAGGAATCTCAGGAAGAACATGAATCTGAAGAACGTGCCGAACCAGAGGAAGATTGTGAAGAACCTGAGGAAAAACGTAAAGTTGAACCTCAACCAAAAAAAAAACGCCGAGTGACTGATCATTAATCGTTACTTCCAAATGTACATTATTTAATTATTCGAGTTGGGGCTATTGCAAGGTCCGAGTCTAGGCCTTGTATCACTGTGACCATTCCTGATCTATTGTGATCGCCCCCTTTGCTACAGTTCAGTGCTAACATTGGAAACAGTTAAAAACTTCACAATGTTTTTAGCAGTGAGTTGTTTTACCTCATCTGGGTGAAGTAAATAGTTACCAAGGTGAGTATTTCTTTTACGTATCAGTAGGCCGCACACACACAAGAGATGCATGGGTATTTCATCTGCTTCTTGGCAGAACCTGCACATTCTAGTGTCCCGGAGCTTGAGGTTGAACATGTGTTTGTTCAGGCCGCAATGCCCTGTGAGTATGCGTAAATTATTCCTGTTCAGCGCTAAAGTATCATGGTTATTGCTCTTTGCATAAGGTACGAGATCGTACTTTGACAGAATCCCCGCACAATGATCACCAGGTCATCAGCGTAACCTAGAGTGTCCATCCTGGCTTCAGCCATCTTATGCAGGAGCTGATCTACAGCAAGGGTCCATAGTAAGGGCGAGAGGACGCCTCCTTGCGGACAGCCTCGTGTGGTAGTAACTTCAGGGTTTTTTCCGTGGAACGCTACCTTGGCAGTACGGTTCGAGAGCATCGCTTTTACCCATCTAGTTGTTGTGGGGTTCACTTGTTTGCTTTCCAAACTCCTAACTAGGTAGTGTCTCAATCGGCGTATTCTCGAAAGAACCCCCAATGTCAAGAAATACATACAGTGCAATTTGTTTGTCTTCCAATGCCTTTTCCACTCTGTCCACAAAGTTTCCGTGGATTTACCTCTACGGTAGGCATGTTGGTTACAACTAATAGGGTTGACCGTTAAGGCCTCTTCCCTGATATCCCTATCCAGTACCTTCTCCATTGCTTTCAATAGAAAGGATGTAAGGCTGATTGGTCTGAAAGTCTGAATTTGTCCAAATATACATGTACCTACGACTAATATATGTATAAGTTTTTAATTTAAAACCTGTTCTTTTTCTACTTTTCCGAATTATATACTTTTGTTAATTAACCAAGTCTGCAAATTAAAAAGTAATTATCGTTTATACATGATTTTGTTTTTTCCTTTGGTACGATCGACAGCACATCACGCGTAGCACCACCAGTATAAACTGAACTCTGACTACTGCGGCCGGTACAAAGTCCAAAGTGTTACGCTTGTCGTGCGGTCGACTGTACTATACACACAAATATGTATTCAAAGAGATTTGTCTCAATACTTGAAAAATCAATTTTTACCATCTTTTCGTTTTTTCGAGATTGTGAGTGAACTGTTAGTTGCACAGGCTTAAATTGCTGCAAATTTAATTAACTTTAAAAAGTACTAAGATTTGTTTGTCGAAAAACGCATAGTTTATGACTTTTGGAGCGAAATGTCAAAAAAGTCCCAAAATATCGCAGTTTTTCACGTGGTGCGCAGCCAGCACAAGTTTTTCGAAGTTGCAAATTTGGATTCACACTACCCTAGGTGGTCCATACAATATACCAAAAAATCAGAACTACATCATGCTTTGCGAATTTAATGTCGATTTCTACTGGGCTATATTAGTCAGTGTACCGTTTTATCTCTTACAGGTATTCCCATTCTTTCACATTTTTGCGCCATTATACTAAAGCTTGTTCCGCATAAATATTGAAAATTATAGGTGACAACGTACATCCTTGTTTTAAACCTTTTGACACTTCTCATCATCATCATCATCTGACATGGAGCTGACTCGAGGGTCGATCCTGGATACGCCAGGCCCACCCCAAGCCAGTAGGTGGGTAGGAATTTACGGGATAGGGTGGGATCGGGTGGGGCATTGCAGAACGTTAGCATGTCTGCAATGCACACCGCAAGACACCGCTGCTGCAACACCGGGTAGTTAGTAAACTACGCATCAATGGGCGTTGAGTATGTAGCCGAAACCGTTATGCCATTATGCGTTTGAGCCTAATAAACTTTGGTTTCAAAGTTTCACATTGTTCTTATTTCACATCATGCTATTATTCTAAGGTTACTGATTGCACATCTCCTAGTTTCCTAATAACTAATAACCTCGTTAATAGTTACTCTCAAACTTAGTTTTACTGTCCGTTATGCGATTATACATTCGACCCCAACTAACTTTAGTACTAAAGTTTCACATTGTTCCAATCCCACATCGATCCACTGCTCTAAGGTTACCGATTGCACATCTCTTAGTTTCTCAATGACTCAGAACCTACTTAATATTCACTCCCAAACCTATCTAAACCGCCCGCGATGCGGCCATGCATCCGGCCCCAATAAACTCCGCATTCAAAGTCTCACATTGTTCTTATTTCACATCTATGTATTGTTCTAAGGTTACTGATTGCACATCTCTTAGTTTCCCACTAACTAACAACCTACTTAATATTTATTCCCAAACTTATTTAAACTGTCCGTTATGCTATTATGCATTTGAGCCTAACAACTTTGGTATCAAAGTTTCACATTGTTCATATTTCCCATCTAGCTATTGTTCTAAGGTTACAGATTGCACGTATCTTAGTTTCCTAATAACTAATAAACTTCTTAATATTTACTCATAAACTTATTTATACTGTCCGTTATGCGATTATGCCTTTGAACCTAATAGCTTTGGTATCAAGTTTTACATTGTTCGTGTTTCTTAGTTATCTATTGTTTTAAGGTAACAGATTGCTCCTATCTTTGTTTCCTAATGACTAATTAACTATTGAATATTTACCGCACTGATTACAACTGGTTTACCACTTAGTTGGAAGCCCGATTCTGGATTGTACTTCCTTCTTCTCTCTCACCTTCCCCCCTGCAGCTGACCGCCAGACATCCATTGTTTCCTTTCCCCCTGGTACCTGTTTCGTTTCTTCTCTTGGTTTTCCCCTTCCTCACTCACTTTCTTCTTCTTCTTCTTCACCGTTAGCCTGCTCCTCTTCAGTCCATTAGTGCGTAGAGTCTTCTTTTCTCTTTTCAGATAACCTCTATTTTAAACCTTTTGACACTTCTATTTTGCTATTTGTTAATTTATTTTGCGATATAAAGCTTTAATCACTTCGATCCATTTTTCTTTGACTTCCATTCTTTTCATTGTGGTCCATATCTTACATCTTGGCATGTTGCAGTATGACTTCTCTAAGTCCACAAAAGTTATATGTATCTTAATGTTCTTGGCTAGATTTTTTTCGATAACCTGTCTGATGCAATGAATACTATCTATACACGACCTTCTCGATCTAAATCCACACTGTTCCTCACTACACTCCGCCATATGTTCTTCTATTTTATTTTTTACTACTCTGCCGAACAGTCTACTCATTGCTGGTATTATACTGATGCCTCGGCAGTTATGGCATAGACCTTGTCTCCTTTCTTATGTATTGATGCCAGGTATGACTTGTTCCGTTCTGTTGGTATAAGTTCTCCTCTTTCTATTTTCTGAAACATTTCCGTTATTATTCCTACTAGCTTACTTCCTTCATATTTTATCAATTCTATCCTGATGTTCCCTGGTACTGCTGATTTATTATTCTTACATTGTCTTATTGCCTTTATCACATCTTCCCTTCTTATATCTGTCTCCTGTCGTCAATCTCATTTTCAAAATGTTCTAGGTTTATGTTTTTAGATATTTTCTACGAAAATAAATACAGTTCATATGGCAAGAAATTACTGGCAAAGCATACTACGAAGTAATAGTAAAGCAAAGCCGGCCTCGGAGATCTAGTGGTTAGTGCATTTGTCTTTAGATCCGAGGGACGCGGGATCGAACCTGGCTGAGGTCGGCGAGGTTTTTCTAGCGGGTAAAAATCTGAAAATGCGCCTTCTGTCGGATAAGAAGTAAAACCGTAGGTCACTGCGATGTGTGGCACGCTAAAAATCACTACTGGAGTTGGAATTACCGCAGATAAGCAAAATTCTTAGTCAGGGTGTACAATAAGCCAATGATGGCTGCAGTGCATAGAGATACTTGGAAAACCGCGTCCTAGATCTCGCTCTTTCAAATCATCATCAATAGTGGAGCAAACGAAACCTCGCTACAAGTTATCTTCCTATATCTTACAATTGTTCAAACTGGAAGTCCTTTCTCAAACCAAGACCCCAAATTAAGGTAGTCACAATATCTTAATTATTAATTATTAGGAATTATAAATAGGACAAATATTTTAAATTTTACATTTAAGAGCGCCTCCTCATAATATGTCGTTCTATATACGTTTTAATGTCAAAGTGTTAGAAAAAATTAAACATAAGTTTTATTAACCCTTAAACTACGGCGTGGGGTCACTCAGCGACCCCAGAAATGGATTTTGTTCTATAACTTTCCAAAAAAATTTCTTAAATTTTGGCCTTCCGGCTACTTGATTTTTGTTCAATTACCCACATGATAACGTGTTTTTTTTCTATAAATATCTGTCTATTTTTCATATTAGAGCACAAAAGTCGCTTTGGGGTCCGCGTGTTACCTCAGGCCGTAGTCTACGTTACAACATGGACGGGCAGCTGAGGTCAATAGTCAGCTGTACTGCATATCACTGGCAGTATGATTATTGACCAGTTTATTCGAAACCCTATTAAAAAGAGTTACAAACCCTTAGAATGTTTTGTAGAAGGTGGCGGGCAGTTGCAGTACCTATTTCAATAAATTAATTTATTTTGTAATGAAGCTTCGATATAATCATTGTGGTGGTTGTAAGTGAAGTTATGTATATGCATCAATCAACCGCGACATATAGGTCTGGTGGTGGCACAGTTGGTACAGCGCTCGCAGCATTACAACGCAGTATATAAAAATCTTGTGCACACAAAATTTCCCAACGGGGTAAGCAACCGTGGGATCTTCATGCTAAAAACCTTCTCTGGAATGTATGTTGTTTGAATAATTCATTAAGCTGTAGGTCCCCAGCGTTTCTACTTTAGAGCTGAGGAGAAGCACGTGGCGGAGTAGAGGCCGATGCCCAACAGTGTGTTATGTTCTTTTAAAATTTGCCGCTCTATATGAATTAATTTCTTAATTTGATTGTCGCTTCGTAAGAATTTAAAACGTTATTTTAATTAAAGCTTTACGTTGAATACAGTTTTGTTTATTTTGGGTCTTTCTAAGATTGAGTTATGTTGACAGTTCCCTTTCGTAAAGCTTAAATTGTCGAATATTGTTTTTCTCGCGCTTGACCTTAGACGCTTCTGAGAATGGACGTGCTAACTTATTCTAGAACTTTTACATGATATTTTATAATATGGTGCAATCTTTTGGGGGAATGAAGGGTCGCGTTGCGTTTTTCAGGCAGTCAATTTTCGATCTCTGATGGCTCCTGATCTTCCCAAACTCCATTTACGGGGAATGGCCGTAAATAAGTTAAAGTGTTGCGAGTCAGTTTTCAACCTTCGATGGCTCCGGGTCTTCGAAAGTTCATCAATCGCAGGGCCGTATTTAAGTTAAGTGCTGCAGGGGCGGCTTTTGGGTTTTTTTGAGGGGTGCCGTTATATGTGAGTTTCTTCTCGCTGTTTTACCAAGGGGTATAAACAGACCATCGACTACTGTCGGATTTAAAGAAAACACACTGGCTTTAATTGCGGTGCAGGCAATTCTTCGTGAATTAGCCGATCGCCTTTGGCGGATTAATTTTAGAGCCCAGCTCTTGTCGTTACCGTCGGTGGAAAGAGCCCATCATTGTTCCCTGAGGTCGTCTACCCTTTTTCCCGGACCTGAAAGTACCCCAGACTGTACCTGCATCGGGGAAAGGAAAAACGGAACAACCCCAGTATTGTGCCGGCCGCTCCTAGAATCGTTCAAGGTAAAAATCTAGTTTTTGTGTTGTGAGAAAGAAACCCTTTTTTTCGTGTTAACTTGTAAACTTCAAATTTTGCCTTCATGTAACTAGAAAAACGACCTTCAGTCGCCGTTTGTGGTGTTTGCTGTTAATTGTAAAGCTAACAAAATTATATCCTGTTTAAATCTTGTGAACTTCGGCGTCCCTGGGCACGTAGCTGTATGAAAACCGTAAATATCGTTGTAAAAGTAAAAATATGTGATCCAGAATCATAGAGTTATCATTTGTTGTCATTTTCTTGTACTGTCATTTTTAACAGTTTAATTATACGTTTGTTAAAAATTTACTGCCTCTTATTATTGTGTCTTTTGTACTTGTTTGTGTACGAATTTTGCAAGCTTCATATATATATAGGAGGAGGCACAATAAAGGTGAGTTTGATTCCCGTAAGCTGTTGGCCTCTCGGCCGTCCACGAGGACCTACAATCAGCTGTATTTGGAAGGTGGCGCCCACTAATTTTGACTTACCCTGTACACAACTAGGAAGATTTCCTCCCGTAAGCGATTTCCGTGAACTCTCCCCTACTCTTCTGAGCTAAGCTGTAGCCCTTTTTCCACCTATCCGGTTACGGGTCGACGGAAAAGATCGTTTGGCCCGTAACAAGTGAAAAAAGGCTGTTAATGAAGCTGCAACATGTTGTCACGTAATCAGAAATTAATGCCCGTTTATTCGACTCCTGTATAGAATTTTTGGGTACAAGTTTCACGGTACCGGTACCATAACAACAACAAAAATTTGGAGTGCACAGCTTTCATTTTATTCTGATTTTACTGTATGTTCAATAAATTAATTTCAATTTTCGTAAGGTACACCTTAATTGAAATATCAATATTTTACTTCTAGAATTAGTTCTAAATTCTAGCGGTTAACATACTAACAATTCAATTCATATGGGGTAGAAAATTTTATTCCTATACAATTTTAGTATAGGTACCTACTTGCCGTTTAACAGTTTGAAACGATGTTTAATATATTATATTTTAGAATGTGATAATGATTATACTAAGTGTTTCTTAGTTTAACACTATGTGAATCTTTAATTTGTAACATGCATACGAAGCAGAAATTCATTGAAATAAGACAGTTTTCAAAACTTAATTCATTAACTTTTCAGTAAAGATCCCCATAGAGCTTTGAAGAAGATAAATTAATGCTGCTAAGTAGTTTAGAATTTATTTAGTGCACTAACTGCGCTCTTGCAGGTTCGTTATATGATCCATTGAAAACCAATTAAATTTGCATAAAGTTTCTCAGCTATTCACGCCATAATTACATACTCAGCTGTCGGACGTGAAACCTCGAGTTTTCCCTGATATGTCAATCGATTGAATATAGAGATTCAATAATTATTCATGATTTTAATCTGGGATGCGGCAGCTGCAGCGTTGCAGTTTCAATCAGTTTTATCAATTTATTATGTAAAAATGGGCCATAAACTTTTTGCACAGAAAATACAGATTATGTTTGAAAGATAGATCTTTCGTATATAAGCAATTTCTAGAGTAATGAGGAGTTCTTCACAGAATATCATTCTAGAACAGTTTTGGAATTTTGCTACAAGTGAAGTTTTAAAGCATTAACGGAATTAAATAATTAGCGGTATAACTATACGAAAGTAAATTGAAGGTGTTTAATTATAGAGTAACCTTCGCACTAACCTACTAGAAAGTAAGATTGTTAAATGAAGGTGGTTATTTGTATTCGGAACCCGATGGAAAGCGGACTTTCGACAAGCTGACATGTCCTTTTGCAAATCCAATTAAAATTATTCAATTAAATGCCTTTACATGCTTACTGTTTTGAAGTTTAGAGTGCCTTAGGTAAATATGGAGAACATAAGAGTATTTGAATATTATTTCGCTATTAGAGAGCATGTATGCGTTCTAAATTCGACCAGGTTTAGGTCGAATTGTTTTAGTGTAGTTGATGTCCAATGTTAGCTGGATACAGATCATATTTGAAGGAGTAACACATTCTTAGATCTATTACCTGTATAAAATACTTTCTGTTAAATTATCAATATATATGTTACCGCTAATTTGCTTCTTTAATCCTTATGCCTTTTCAGGCGTCGGATTTGCGTTCCTTGTCCTACATCCATTTCTTCCATTCTTTCCTGTCCCTTGCCAGGGTTCTCATTTCTTCTAGCGTCTTTCCTCTTTGCAATCCTATTTCTCGAATTTGGTCTATCTATTTGCTTCTTGGTCTTTCCCTTAGCTTTTGGTTTGGTTTTTCAGTTTCCACTATTTTTCTCGAAATTCTTTCTGGTTCCATTGTCACTATTTTTATGCTTTCCATTATTGATACTTGTTCTGTTGTTTCTCTAATATTGTCGTTTCTTAATCTGTCCCATTTAGTTTGCCCTGCGATTTCTCTGAGGTGTTTCATTTCAATAGCATTTATTTTACTTTCATTTTTTTTCCTTAGTGTCCAGTTTTCACATGCGTATGTTATTGTTGGTATTGTTATCGTATTATAGAGTTTCCTTTTTTCCTCCATGTCTATGTCGTTATGTCCTAGTATTGTTTGTTTATGGCGTAATATATTCTTGCTAATTTATTTGCTCTGTTTGATATTTTGGCCTCTATTTTCCCATCCTCCGTTATTATAGTTGTCAAGAATTCCTATGCTACTCTTTCCAATGTTGTATTTTTGTATTTAATTTCTTTGTCATTTTGTGCGTCTTTTCATTTTTCATTCACAATCATAGTTTCTGTTTTGCTTATATTTACTTCCATTTTCATGTTTTCAATTTCTTCAGTCCAGGCGTTTACTAAATTCTGCATTTTGTTCTTATTATTTGCTATTAATATCATATCATCCGCGTATAGAAGGCTCTCCTTGTTTTATTCCTTTAATTCATCTAGTCTTTGTCCTGCCATTAGCACGTTTGCTCTAATCGTTTCATATGTGCCTCTTACTGCGTTTATTTAAGTGCTAAGTTTTTCCATTTCTCTCAGGATTTCCCATATTTTCCTCCTGTCTAGCGTATCGAAGGCTGCTTTTAGATCGATGAAAATTAAATATAGTTACTCTCCATTTTCTATCTTTCTTCCTATTATTATTCTTATTACTACTTCTTATTATATATTGTAGTGTATTATATTAATAATAAATATTAATTAAATTATATAATGGCCCCACTTTGGCTAGCACAATAAAAATTGCTAGGCAATATTATAAACATAAATAAACCTTCACGTTGGTTGCGCCCAAACTACAAATTAAATTGAATTGTTTGTCAATCAAAGAACTTAATTTCCAATTTACATCAGCCTATATTATAATAACAAAAATTTCAGGGTTCTAATAAACATATTAGTTTCGTGGCTTCTCCGAAGATAGTTATCTAATTACAACAATGAATAAAACAAATACACACATAAATCAATTGTGAACTTATCTTTAATCTGCTAATTGTTGAACAGACCTTACATCTTGATTTCTTTAAAACTGCCAACGGTTGCAACTTTGCGCCCTTTTCTTATTTTCGTTCCATCTCGACACGTCGCTGGCTACATCCAGGAATGTTGACAATGCGGTTATTACAACTTCTCTTAGTTAAAAGTTGTTAAAATCCAATGAAACACTTCAATAACTTTTGTTTAATTGCATCAAACGGAGCAAGTAAGTTACTTTTAATTAATATTTTAATCCAACAGAAAATTGCTTCCTATAAATTATAACTTGATTTAAATTTCCGGAATTCTTTTAGTAAATTAAACACTTTCAGAAATTAACTTAGATAAGATTTATTACTTTTTTCTCAATCTCACAATAATCACATCACAAAAACAATTGATTTCCCAAAAATTGACAACATCATTTGAGAATAAACGTTTAACCGCACATTTTTAAATAACAACAAACTTTGGCCACTCCACCCAAAATTAGTCAATCTCTACTTTAAGAGAGCTTTATATGAAATTCGTAGCAACAAAAATACGTGTTGATACTTTGAAAGACAATTACCAACGAAATTCGAAAATTTCCTTCAGAATCCTACTTACATTTAAAAATGTACCAATGAGAACACAAGAAACAATCTCTTAAATCTTCAGCTGATTTAAAACATTTCAAATTTGCTTCTAACAACATTAATACATTAAATTTCAATAAACAAAGTTCATATTCGTGCTCTCTATAAAATTTGGAAACTTTTGATAAACCTTAATGATAAACAAATGTAGAATAACACAAATGCATCCTTCACATCTATTATTAACAATGTAATTAACAAAATAAGATTCTAACCTCACAAAATAAAATATATCTCTAACTTTTACAATTTGTAAATAAACAATGCAATTCAAACAAACCAAAATACTTCACTACTTCCTTTATACAATACGTTAACTAATTAAAACAATACTAACATCAATTCAATTCAAATTAACCTTGGTACGCACAAATTTAAAACATATAAACGTACAAATTAACAATAATTTACATTTTAGGGCTCCCACACTTGCTCAGGATACCCCAAAGCATCGTCCACACCGAATATAGACGTCTTCAACACTATTTCCTAAGGAATATCCAACAACACATCACATTGAGTCGAAATAAAGCACTACGTAGCACACCCCGAAAATCATACAAGACCTTTTATTCTAATCAGGTTTACATTTATCATTTTTAATCACTACTTTTCAAATAGCATAGCTTACATAATAATCAATCTAATTACACTCAATTTCAGGTATAATCTGGATTTCTACCTCCGAAATAGTATCCTTTTAGATATTATATAAGTATTACGAAGCAAAATATCACATCATATAAGTTTAGTTTAGAATAATTACATCATTTAGAGTAAATAACATGACAATATGTATTGCTATGAATTTAGTTTTATAATAGATGAATTATATAAATAAATTTATAATTATGTAATTTAGTTGGGCGCCAATTTGAGTTCTATCTCAAATGAATTAATAT
>JABXWE010001180.1:0-17875 GCA_014611495.1 Limonius californicus
AGGTTTCGAATCCAAGCCAGAATCGACGTTTTACTCAGAAAGTGAGTGCTCTACCAACTGAGCTACCACCACACCCGCCAGTTGCCTCAACAATATCTTCTTTTCGGTATTCTGGTGTCACTCATACGTTCTACATGATCCGAATTTAGTCTTGGTAGTTTCGCAAACTTTACTATGTTCGTTTACTTGTATAGTTGTTTTACTTCGAAGTTGAACTTTAACCTCCATAAGACATTTTCTTGCACTGGATTAACGATTATTCTTAGGATTCATCTTTCCAATCGCAGCAATGTCTCTGCTTCCTATTTTAATGACCATGTGAGGAATTCAGCTTCCCTGTTTTAACTGTAAACAAAATTTGAATGTCATCTGTAGACCATCATTTTTTGCAACTTTTTATCTTGCTACTCTGTTGGCTACGGCCAGTAGCTGCTCAATTACAGGTCTCTTATTAGCAAATTTTGGTCCTTTTTGTCTTCACCTATGTGTTACGGTAAAAATCTATACTGATCTTGAATTCTGGAAAAATATTTAGAAAAAATTAGGACGGACGATGGTGTATCATTGATTTTGCTGATATGTTGCATGTTAGGGCCAAAGCAGGTACATTTAACAGATACAATTATTGATTTGTCGCCGGCCATAACGGACACCTAAAATTCAGCAGACACACATGATTCGTGTTGAAAGTTCCGAAAGGCATTTGTATCATATCGTACAATATAAGTCTTTGCTGATAATTACAACAACAGCAGAGATTTAGCAAATTAATTGTTAGACATAAACACACATTTGATAGGTAGTCTACAAAAAAGGGCCTCCCAGAAGACAAGATTCTGAAGAAACTTCGTAAAAAAGTTCAAATGGTATTGCTATTTTAAAATAAAAAGAACTAACATATGTACTCATGTTCTCTACTAACCATTCAGTTGAAATAGTTAGGGTCTCAAAAAAAGTAATAGAAATAGCAATATCTAAGATGATAGTTGATTACAAAGCAGCAAAAGAATCAATCGATATTTCAGGCCAATTTCAAGCTATGGTTGGCCTGGGTAAGAACAACCATTAAGTACTACAGAAAGTAGCCATAGAGATAATTCTTTTGTTATAACAGTGCATGTCGTGGTTCTGCGTGACAAGTAAATAGAGATGCTCTCTAGTAGATTATAGAAGACACATATAGCAGGCATACATAACAAAATCGTCCTGATGTGCGCACCCACAAATGACAATGGATTTGGCAAGGCCATGGCATGTACAGCACATGCTGTGGACGTTTGTCAATGAGCAAGCATATTCTAGAATATTCTCTAGGTCTTAATAAACAGAACAGTTTCTATAATTACATGTTTCAATCTTATTTATTACCCAGACATTAAAGGGTAGTGAAACGGTTAAATAGTATATGCTCGTAGTGGCTCCCGTTCTGTTGAATGCAGAATGACGAATCTACGCTTCTCTCGAATTCGGTATTAGGACTATTATTGATACTTGCTCTAGCTTCCCTAATACCACTTCTTAGTTGTTCTCGCGTACAAATGGAAGTAGAATAAACCAAAGACTTCTTCCAACCCGACAGAAAATAGTCTAAAAGGTCCTAGATTCGGAGGTCGCGAAGGCCATACAAAGGGTCTAATACGGCCAATCCATGGGTTACCCTATATGATATTGAAATAATCAGTAATAATGTGAGAAAAGTGGTGCACCATCAATCTTGAACCACATCTCCAGTTTATCTGCTTTTGGAGTATCATTCGGAACTTTCAACACGAATCATGTGTGTCTGCTGAATTTTAGGTGTCCGTTATGGCCGGCGACAAATCAATAATTGTATCTGTTAAATGTACCTGCTTTGGCCCTAACATGCAACATATCAGCAAAATCAATGATACACCATCGTCCGTCCTAATTTTTTCTAAATATTTTTCTAGAATTCAAGATCAGTATAGATTTTTACCGTAACACATAGGTGAAGACAAAAAGGACCAAAATTTGCTAATAAGAGACCTGTAATTGAGCAGCTACTGGCCGTAGCCAACAGAGTAGCAAGATAAAAAGTTGCAAAAAATGATGGTCTACAGATGACATTCAAATTTTGTTTACAGTTAAAACAGGGAAGCTGAATTCCTCACATGGTCATTAAAATAGGAAGCAGAGACATTGCTGCGATTGGAAAGATGAATCCTAAGAATAATCGTTATTCCAGTGCAAGAAAATGTCTTATGGAGGTTAAAATTCAACTTCGAAGTAAAACAACTATACAAGTAAACGAACATAGTAAAGTTTGCGAAACTACCAAACTAAATTCGGATCATGTAGAACGTATGAGTGACACCAGAATACCGAAAAGAAGATATTGTTGAGGCAACTGGCGGGTGTGGTGGTAGCTCAGTTGGTAGAGCACTCACTTTCTGAGTAAAACGTCGATTCTGGCTTGGATTCGAAACCTAAGCTATACTCTGCTGCAGATTTCTAAAAATCTTGTCTGCAACCACCACACATAATTTCCCAATCCGGCTTGCACGCGTGGGATCTTAATGCTAAAAACCTTCTTTGGTATTTCTGTCGTTCGTATTCGACGTTAAACTTTAGGTCCTCCGTGTTTCTATCTTAGCGCTGAGGAGGAACACGTGGCAAAGAAGAGGCCGACGTCCTGCATTGGGACGGAAAGGCTGTTGATGAGAATGATGATGAACTGGCGGTTAATAGATCAAGAGGTCGACCAAGACAAAGATTATATTTCACACTGGAGATTCTGTCCGAGAATAGAAATGTATTACATCACGTAATTACTAAATGTAATAATAATATTTAAGTATAATTTTAATATAAATTGTTATTACTAGTATCAACTTTGTAATCTATTCGATGTTACTTTGCTTAAACAACTATATTTTAAAGGGCATATTTTCGGTATTGTACGTGCATAGTTGCATGCATATGTTGCATGTAATTTTAAGTGTATATTTATCCAAGGTCTGATAATTACTAACCAAATTACAAAAGTTATAATACGAAGATAGCAATTATCTTTTAACAGAGGTAACTTGAGTAGTTCTAAGTTCACCTAATTACCATAGATATGTAATCCATAATCCTTAATCCTCTATTATGCTTTTGATGATACTAATGGAGCCCATCTACAAAAATACGGAATTCATTCCTATATAATGTTTTTATTTGTCATCTATTACCAACCATAGAAGGGATACGTTCCAATAAAGGTGGTGAAAAGCTGTGCTTTCATGGTTATATGTATGTAATGCATAAGAAATGTGTTTCCACTATTCGTTGACGAAATTGAAGACCAACATACCAGATTTTACAAACCCGCCTTCAACAATTGTGTCAAAAGTATCATGATGGCGAACGTGATTTGAAAAACTTAGCAGCAGTAACTTTAGGTTGTAAATTAGTACATCTTCTGTACAATTTTTGAATATAATAATTTTATATTAAATAAATTTTTTCTGCTTTTTTAAGTGACAATTAATAAGTTTCGTCCAAGGATTTTATGTCCGGGGGATTTTTATCCGGGGGTTTTTCGTCCTGTTCCCAAATAAACACATTCGAGCATGCGTCAATATGCTAAGGTCAAGGGAAACAAAATAGAAAAAGTGCTTTTACCGTGTAGTTCTTCTCGCGCTTCTGCATTAGTTAGTCTTATTAAATGAAGTTTAGTTTGCAAAAAACTATTAAAGGTAATGCAGAAAAAAAATTATTCCGAGAGTGATGTATTATTTTAGAAAGTAAAAATACTTCGTGAAAAACCGATAAAAAATTATACTTTTAAATGGAATATACTTTTAAACGGAAACCGTATTTGATACTGAAGTGCCACATTTAGAGGTAATATTAATGCAAGTAAATAAGTGTTATTAGGCAATTTTCGAAAGAGGTAAAAAAGTTTTAACGTCTCACCAATTTCTGGAAATTCTCGGATTTGCAGAATTCAAGGGATGTTAGGAAAGCTTAGATGACTCAACAATTTCTAGAAATTCTTAGATATCAAGGCATGTAAAACAAAGTTTTACATAACTCACCAGTTTCTAGAAATACCCAGATGTATTTCAAAGCATGTAAAACAGGTTTACGTGACTCGCCAAATTTTGGGAATACCCAGATCTATAAATTCAGAAATCTGTGAAAAATTTTTAAGATGACCTTGCAATTCCTGGAGATACCCAGATTTGGAGATTTTAAAGCAAGCAAAAAAGTTTTAGATGTCTCACGAGCTCCTGGGAATTCTCCGATTTGCAGAGTTCAAAGCATGTAAAAGAAGTTTAAATGACTCACAAGCTTCTGGAAATTCTCAGATGTACGGATTTCAAAGCATGTAGAAAAAGTTTTGATAACTCACCAGTTTCTGAAAATATCCAAATTTACAGAATTTCAAAGCATGTAAAGAAAAGTTTAACTGACTTACGAGCTTCTGGAAATTCTCAGATGTGCAGATTTCAAAGCATGTAGAAAAAGTTTGGATAACTCAATAGTTTCTGAAAATAACCAAATTTATAGAATTTCAAAGCATATAAAAAAAAGTTTAAATGACTCACGAGCTTCTGGAAATTCTCAGCAGATTTCAAAGCACGTAGAAAAAGTTTGGATAACTCACTAGTTTCTGAAAATAACCAAATTTCCAGATTTCAAAGCACGTAAAAAAGGTTTAGATGACTCACGAGCTTCTGATTTAGAAACCTCTACAGAATGTTTAGATGCCTATCCATTTTCTGGAAACACCAAGATGTGGATATTTCAAAGCATGTGAAAAGCAGATATAAAAGTTTGTGGAAATTTCCAAATTTGCTACTATTATTCTGTATCACTTTGATATTATCCTCAACTTTTTCTCACTATAAATAAAGGCCCTGTAAATAAAGTCCTGATTAGAGTTTAACTACAGAATTTTAAATATGAACTAATCGATATTTATATAATACATGCATATTATCTTATTTTCGTGCGATTCAGTATGGAAAACTATGTCAAATGTATGTACAATAATTGAAATTGTTCTTCAATACGCCCTCCTGGTTTCGAAGCCAAACAAAAGAGTTTGAAAATTGACGTCATTAACACCAAACGCATAATAGCAAGTATTCAATTATACTTGGAAAAAATAATGAGATGACTACAATAGTTATAGATTCTGAAACTACATTTCTTTACGAAACATTAAAATCCCTGTTCATTCAGAATATTTTTCATTTGTCTTAACGTATATTTATATTTTAGCAATTTCTAATAAAATACAATAAGTATAAATATTCCAGAATACCTCTACACCACAGATAATTTGTTTAGTATAATTTTTATCATATGTAATAGAACTATAGTTTATCTTTTTATGTATTGCAAACATGGGGTCAGTAGAACAGATAATACATTTACTGTGAATAGTTTATCAACAGGCACAAAAGTGCCACAGTGATTGTTTTCAAGGCCTCGCGGCGTATTTTCATCGTTTTTCGTAAAAACTAGAATTATGTTTTGAAGATTTTTAAACACATTTCTCCTGCAGTCAAAAACTGGTTTGAATGTATTTTTTTAAATATGATCAAACAGTGTTCATTTTTCAATAAATATGTGATGTATTAAATAATAAGTAAAGTTCAGGTCCCGTTTGCAAGGGCCGTGGTAGCCTATTCTCTTGAAAGAAGCAATTTCAGCAATTTAAACTTGTAGGTAGCAGGGAATTTTAAAAAATCAGGGGATCATCAGCTGTGAGGTGTTGAACTACCGACAAGAATTTTTGACTGTATTCCATTAAAAAGTTCAATTGAACTTTCCTTTTTGTATCATGATAGTACAGTTAAGACTGTGTGGTATTGTACTTGAGATTGTATAGGTTAACGTGTTCGTTTGTTACACATATATTATTAAGTAAATGTTTTAAAATTATTGGTCTTTTAATAGAACGAGAAAATTTACATTTCTGTAATTCATGACTGGTTTTGCTTATAATTCAGTAAAATTCGATGATAATGCAAGAACTCAATGATGGATACGGTTTATAGCTACGCGTATAAAATAAGTCTGAAATCTTAAATAATTAGGATATATTCTTCTTCTTCGTCCCACAACTCCCAAATGGAACAAAGGGCGCCTTTTAGCGTTTCGAGTAAAAATTTTTGGGTTATAGAGTTTCTATTTTTTATTTTTTTTATTCTAGTTTCTTATTCCATGTTTTTCACCTTTTTGACTAATTTCTTCCAGTTGCTTCTATCTAATGCCATATGTTTTATTTCTCCCCATGATAGGTTTTGTTTTTCTAATTTTTATTTTAAATTCCTTCGCCATGTTTCTCTTGGTTTCCCAACTTTTCTGTTTCCAGTGATGTTGTAGTGTAGTGCCTGTCGACTTATGCTGTTATATGGTTTCCTCAAAGTGTGTCCTAACCAATGCCATTTCCGTCTCCTAATTGTTATTTCAATTTTTTCTTCGTCTGTAATCTGCCATAGTCTGTAATTAGAAATTTTACACATAAATCTTAGGCATTTATTTATAAAAGTTTGAATCTTCCTGAGGTTTCTTTACTTTCTACCCATGTTTCTGCACCATACAACAGTAAACTCTTCACGTTTGATTTGAATATTTTCAATTTTCTTTTCCTCGATATGTCTTTTCCCGTCATATTTTCCGTAACATGTTGCAAGCCTTTTGTGCTTGCATGATTCTTCCGTCTATATCTTGTTCACTTCCTCCCTTTGTATCTACTACACTACCCAGATAACAGAATTCAGTGATGGTTTTCAATTCCATCTTGCTGAGGGACAAAGCAAGTCTTGCTTTATTTTGCGAAACAGTGATGAACTGTTTTGCCTGACGTTGTCCTGGAATATTTTGCCAGTATGAGGATTTCTGTTGTTCCTCCCCTAGTTTGACCGCCTGTTTTATGTGGCTTTTCTGTATTCCACAGCAACGCTCAGGTCCAGTGAATGGCGTCGATGCTCCACGCTTTGCGAGTTCGTCGACCTTTTCGTTGCCTGGTACGCCCTCGTGCCCTGGTATCCACCGCAAGGTAACGTAGTTTCTGTTTGCCAGTTGTTTGAGGTTATTCAGGAACTCCTAGACTAGTTTCGACTCACAAATGGGGGCCTTTAAAGCCTTGGCTATCTGAGAGGGTGTCAGTTGTTGCACCTTTATATCCCTTCCTTAGGTTTATCTTTGTGTAAGGGTTTATGGCATAAACCTCAGCCTGGAAGGTGGTAGTTACGGCACCGAAGGGTTTGGAAATGCGGCAACATGATCCGCAGACCCCCGCCTCAGTTCCTCCTCCTTCCATCTTCGAACCATCCGTATACCACTGGAGGGATCCTTTCTTGAAGGAATGTCCTCCCTAGGACTACACTTCCCGGTCTGTGATGGTCACTTTAAAAGGTTGGTCGAAGTTGTATTTTATTGGCATAAAATCTGATACGGTGTAGGCCGTTCCTTCTAGGTGAGTGAGACTTAGAATACCTAAGTGGCCTATCAGGTCTCCTGATTTGAATTTATTTGTCCTTGCAAGCGTGAGCGCATGTAGCATTGCCTCCTTTTGCACCTGAAGGTGTAGGGGCGTTAATCCAAACATGGTCTCTATTGCTGCAGTTGGAAGGTGCTTATTGCACCTGCTATACTCAGACAGGCGAGACGTCGTATCTTCTCTAGCTGTAACTGAGTGGTGATCTGTTTTGTTTTTGGCCACCACACGACTGCTGCTTAGGTGACCATGGGTCTTATTATAGCCACGTATGACCAATGGATCATTGCTGGTTTTAACCCTCAGTTTCTTCCTACCAACCTACGGCATGCTAGGGATGCTAGAACTGCCTTCGTCTGTAGTTTATGAATGTGTGAGTTCCACGTCAACTTCTGGTCTAGTGTAACTCCTAAGTATTTGACTTCATTATTGAAGTCAATAACCGCCCCTTCTAACATGGGAGCTTTTAGGTTCAGCTTCCTATGTCTAGTAAAGGGGACGATTACCGTTTTTATTGGGTTTGTGCTTAAGCCTTGATCTCAACACCAACTCTGGATGGTATCTAGAGCTTTTTGCATGCGTTGTGACACTACTGAGTCAAATTTTCCACGGACCACTACTACCAGGTCGTCGGCGTACCCCTGTATTTCGAAGGCGTCTTGTGTTAGCATATTGAGGAGGTCGTCGACTACCACAGACCACAGGAGAGGCGACAGAACCCCATCTTAGGGGCAACCTCTGGCAGCCGTAATGGTAACTGCTTTCCATCCCAGCTTTGCTGTAATTTTTCTATTTTCAAGCATGGCTTTAATCCATTTGATAGTAGAACGATCGAAGCCCTTCTCCGTGGCAGCTCTTTCTATTGATTCGGAGGAGGTGTTGTCAAAGGCACCCTCTATGTCTGCGAAAGCACAGAGAGCTATTTCTTTTGCCACGTACGTCTTCTCCAGCCCATTTGCTAGACTATGGAGAGCCGTTGTACCTCATAGATCTAACGTCTTGAAGCGAATTTCTCAATTTTCTTTCTATCATCATATGATCAATTTGATTTTTCACGCGCTGATCTGGAGCTGTTCATGTTTCCTTGTGAATGATTTTATGTTTAAATAGTGTCCCACCAATCATGAGATTATTTAGTACACGGAATTCTGTTAACCTCTCTCCGTTGTTGTTCATATTACATAAGCCATGTTTTCCCATTATTGTTTCTCTTCTGTCGTGGTTGCTTCCCACTTTGGCGTTCCAGTTTCGTACTACTATTTTTATGTCACGTTTATATTTTGTGCTGATCGTCTGCATTACAGGCTGAGCTTGATTGTAGAAATCATTTCTTATATCTGCTTCGGCTTCGTTTGTAGGTGTATATGCATTTATAATGGTTATGTTTTGGAATCTCGCTTTAAACCTAGCCCAGATTAATCGCTCTGAAGTACTTTCCCATTCCATTGCTGTATTCCGGATATTTTTGTCTATCATTGTAGCTACTACCTCTTCCCTTTCTGTATTTTCATTTATGTTTCCTGAATAAATTATGGTATTTTCGCTTGCTAGTCTTAGCTCTCCTTGACCATTCCATCTAGCTTCGCTGATGATTTTAATTTCATATGTTTCCATTTCTCTAGCTATTTGTTCTACCTTACTTATGTCCGCCATTGTTTTTACATTACACGTTCCAATGTAAAGTCTTATTCTACTATCTATTGCTGCCTTACGGGGTTGCCTGTTCTTTTTGTTACGTTTATTCTTATTGTCAGTGCCCATTTTGTGATTTTTGTTATAAACTTTAATTTCATAATTAGTAAATATGACTGTCTCTTATTACGTAAAACCCCACTTAAGGAATGCTACAAAAAATATAAAAATTACAGAAGATGTAGATGGTTATCTCTCATTTTCGTATAATTAAAAACAATTGTCAATAATTACACCATCTACAGCTGGAACAATTAACAGAAGGCCGTTCGTTCATTTTGTAACCAGTATTGCTAAATTAAACCCTGTTACGCTGAATATATGACGGTGCATCATTTAAACAAAAAGTTGATAATCCTGGTGAAGCTAATTCCGGTCGCGTAATAAATTACCTTGAGATTATGTAGCAAGTACGTAGAGTTCCACGTTCTTCTGTATTCCGTTATTTACTAGTATATAAAAACCCGGATGAAGTTTATAGTTATGTAAACATAAAAAGTTTTTGTGCATAAATAACATATTATAATATCTTCGCTTACGTTAAATCAGCACGCACATTTATTCAAATAATAGTATTTGCATACTTATTTAAAGACTATCCAGTAAGTTTTGAATGAATTAATCGCGCTTCTTGTTGAAATAAGTCTATATTATGTTGCTATAAAAATTTGTATAATCATTTTTATGTGTTAAGTGTTTTCAAAATAATAACAGTTCAAGTGTTTGTGCTGATACTTTGATAAAAAATGTCATTTTTAAGTGTTCAAAGTTATCTGACTTATCTTCGAAACCTTACCAATCTAAGTTAACTATCTATTTTGCAATCTAATATTTGTCAAGTTCTACCTAAAATTTTCTCTATAATCAAAGAAATGCAAGTGACTAATAGCAATCTATACACTAATTCGAATTTTAATAAACCGACCTTCACAGTGTTTTGGATTTCTGTAATCTTTAAGAAATAAGACGATAGTTCTAAGAGTAAGTGCATCAGTACTAAAAAGATTTAAAAGCTGATACCAGGAAGGCGGACACTATTAATAGCTCATCCTTTGAGCTGAAACCATTAACGAATTTAATCGCTTACAATTAATTGATGATTTAAAATCCAACACAAATAAACTTATTTAAAATCTGCTTCAGTTTTCCATCATACGGGACACATAATGAAGAAAATTTCCTTAATTATATCAATTTTTCTGGGGATATGTGAAGCTACTAACCGGGCGTGTGAACCATCTCAAACCGTAGCAAGTGGAACCCATGCTCCATCAACAATTTGCTCAGGTGACTTAATATTTGAGGACAACTTTGATACATTTGATCACCGAAAATGGCAGCACGAAAATACATTAGCTGGTGGCGGCGTAAGTAATTTCTTTTTAATTTTTGTTAATTCT
The DNA here is from genome assembly GCA_014611495.1 of Limonius californicus. NCBI lineage: Eukaryota > Metazoa > Arthropoda > Insecta > Coleoptera > Elateridae > Limonius > Limonius californicus. Next base: position 10,555 of record JABXWE010001180.1, read on the forward strand.
AATATCATTTTAAAGTACCTTAGAGAAATCCTAAGCATTCCAACTTATTCTTTAGGAAAAGGCCTTGTAGAGTTACTTGCATGAGCTGGTATCCAAATGAAACAAACTGATGGAACTATACCAATACTTTCCGATTCAGTTAGTGTCATATATTACTTCATCTTGCAAGAAGTTGAATTCATGTCTTCTTCTTTTTCTTCTCAGCTTCTCAGAGTCCATTATTGGACATAAGCCTCCTCCATTTATGGAGGGATGTTGGCATTTACAAGGCCGCGCTTGCCACTGCGTGTTGGCCAGGGGAGGATATAGGTATGGATTTGACGTGGGTTTTTTGTAGGACCTAGGGATTTTGAACGTGTAGAACCCCTCGGTGATTTGGAGGTGAGGGAGAAAGCAGGTCTCGCGTGGGCAGAGTTGCTTCCCTGAAGTAGGCCTATTTCCGCCGGGATCGCGGAGAGTTTCTACCCGCTACCATATGAATTCAAGTGCACACAAATAATACATTTTATAGCGCTATAGTTACTATTGAATTTAGATCTCCCTTAGTTACCCTTACCACTGTTGCACAAAACCTTACGTTTTTCTAACACGTATATCCTGGGTTTTGCAACACTTGTATAATAAGTATTCAATTGTTTCTGACCCTTCCCCACACATAACCTACCCACCGTTTTTAAATTTTTTTCCCTGTTCTCATACCAATTTCTTCGTTTCCATATCTGAATCATACTATTGTTTTTTGGTGACCTTTCACTTCGCTTTTCTTTAAATATTTAGGTTATTCTGGTGTTTATATATCTATAGATCTTGTTGCTTATACTGCGGTTTATCTGTTTATATTGTTTATGTTTTCGTATTTTTTCATCCGTCTTATTTGTTGTTCTTCTTGGTGTCTTGTTTCTAACTTCTCTGTTTAATACTCATTTCTGTAGTAATAATTCCTTTTTTTCTTCTACCATGTATATTGAAGTATTATGTCGATTTTTAATAACCATTTAGGACTATTATCTAAAGTTTCTCTACGTCTTCTGCCTCTTCCCAGCCCTATATTGCTGTCCCATATATAATTATACTGTTTATTATTGTGACAACAGCACATTCCTTCTCTTAAATCTTTTCCTAATTTTTCTTCTTATACCACATATTTCTCCCATCGCTTTAGTAGCTTTACTTATCGCTTTTTTTCTTAAATAATTAATTTAATTTATTTTTTCTATTTCTCCTTGTTGCCATTCCGATTTTTCTCTTTTCTTTCTTTCCCTCCTGTTCTGAAAACCACGAATATTGATTTTTCTACATTTAGTGTTATTTTCTTCTGTAGATATCGTTGGACGCCTATCATTTGTCTTACTTCTTTTGCTATTAATACTATGCCATCACCGTAGGTAACGACCAGAACTTCTTCCTACCTATCACTATTCCTCCAGCTTGCCATTTCTCCAGTTTGTCCTCTAATTCTCAGATATATACCATTAAAAAATGAATTCAGTGGATACCCTTGTCTTCTTTCTGTCCAAAATCTTTTCTTTTGTTGCATTTTACTATATTTATTGTTTACTTATAAAGTACTCTAAGATGATGGTATACTTAATTTCTTTCCATCATTTTCCATAACTTTTGTTTATCTACCACGCCAAAGGTTGATTTTAGATCGAAAAGAAAGCAAATAATTTATATTTTTCATTTGCCATTTCTGTTTGTATAACACGGTTTAATATGTAGATAATATCCGTATGTTTCTTTCTAAATGTTGCTTGGGTCTCCTGAATAAAAATCTGTCTGTTTCTTGTGTTAGTTTTTCTTCCAAGATAATAAATTGCATACGATTTATACCCTGTAGGTATCCATTATTGTTATGCTTTCTATTCTTTCTATTATATTGTCTGCGCTATTTAACCAAATTTCGTATCCTCCCTGTAGATTTTTGTAATCTCTTTATTTGTCGTGATATGTCGTTAGTTACTGTGATTATTGTTCCTTTCTGAAATGTTTTCTCTGGGTTTTTAGGTTGATTTTGCCACTTATCTGAGATCTATTTTTTGCCTCTGTTTAGTATTGTTTGTTTCTTAACCTTACATAGAATACTCTCATTATATATAAATCAATTATTTCTACCTAGTTTCCATTTTCATATTATGTTTTTCCCATTCAAATAGTACAACTGTATAAAAAATAATATTAACTGTACAAATTTCGTTGCAGAATTGGGAATTTCAATGGTACACAAATAATCGCTCAAACAGCGTCACAGAAAATGGAGTCCTCAAGATCAAACCTACATTAACAGCGAATCAATTCGGAGAAGGTGCTTTAAGCTCAATGACGTTGGACATTAATGGTGGAGCACCAGCAGATGCGTAAGGAACATTTTGTACAATTATTTCAAACAAAAAAGTAGATTTTAAGGGAACAGTCGTTTTAAAATTTTTTTACTAACAGTCTAGAATAATAATATACATAAAACTCCAAAAGTCTGTACTGATGAATCCACATCCATTGTTAGAAAATGTATATAGTAAATCCTACGATCAATGAATAATATAATATTACAGCGGACGTAGCCAAGCAGTCAATTGCAGAATAAAATCTGTGAAAAGTGAAATGTAATGATAACATGTGTTTACTAGCTAAAGAGGACTTCGCTGCAGTTTACAGATTCAAATCAGCGAGGTAACGTTTAGCGTGAGTTCAAACATCTTTCGTTGCTCTACGACTTAAATTCAACCTGTAATTGATTTTCGATTGGGATCCTTCTCATTAAGTAATTGACGCACTTGCTGTTGATTAAGATTGTATTTCTATAGCTGCCCTTTTTCTCCTTCTTCGTCTTAGGACTTGGTCCTGTTTGTTCTGTTGCCTTGAGATAAGGACGACGAGCTCTCTTACCATCCTCTTACGTTTTCTTCCTGGAACAGCTATCTATGTGGAAACCTTTTAAGCAACCTGCCATCTTTCATGGTGTCGCTTGTAACGTATTTCGTAGGTTTTAGCCGATGGCTCTTAGAATTTTTGTGTCTGTAGTCCTCATAATTTGCTTGATTTTGATTGTTTTTGCTCTTTTCTCGGCTGTGTATGTAATGGTCATGTATTGATTTAGCCACGTGATGCTCCTAGCCCAAGACCAAGACAGCGTTAATGTGCCTAGAAGGTTGTTATCCTTCGATATATATATATATATATATATACAAACATATTAATCTCCCATATTAGTGTTCTTAACACTGTTTGCTATTTAATCCATAAGGTTGTTAACAAGGAAGGATTTAGACTATCACCTTGTCTAACGGCAATAATACAGGAATTTTTTTCGCTGTGAACTTTAATTTTTGTCCTGTTACTCCTATTCAGTTCTTTGATTACATAGGAACGTCTTGTGTATCAGGTAATCGCTCTTGGTTTATTCTGGAGTTAGGCCGTTGTGGGGTTTTGAGTAGTTGAAAGGTAACTAAATTAAGTTTTATCTATTACCTACAGGCGACTGTAACCTAATATCAAAATCTAAGTAGGAATTCCTATCTAGGTTTACACAGACTCTCTCTGGTACCTTCTGATCAGTCAGTATTGTGATCTTGTTTGATGTGACAGTTGGTGTTCCGTAGTTTCTGATACCAGTTCCTGTACCTTGTAACCTACTTCTTTGTGCAAGTGTCTTATCTCCCACCAGTAAAATGAGATTTCAATCTCAATTGATGTTCAGTAAGTTCGCACAATTATCTTATCTTTAATATTTAGATTCTGACATGAACAGGGTCTAGGTACTTGATGTATTTCAATCATTATACAACTGTGATTACAACTGATAAAGGCGCTGAAAGTGTGAGGATTTGTTCTAGAGATGTATAAATCCAATGCGATACGTGCTAAAAGAATAGTCTCTGAGGGGCTATGACGGAATAGCTCAAATTATCAAGTTTGCAGTAATTAATCTAACATTAAGTAAACTTAAAATTTCAAACGAATGGAAATGAGGAATATAAGCTTTGCTCATTCATCAAACTTCTTGAACGCTTTCACTGGGTTATTACAAATGCATGACTGTTTAGTTGACTTCGCTTCACGAACCGTAGTCTTCTTTGTAAATACAACGCAAGTGTTTAGTTTAAGGCGACACGGGATACTATTTTAGGTCTTACTAACACTCTTCGACCGTACTTGTCTGTAGTATTCTTCTTACCTACGTCAATAAATTGTAATCTGTCTGTTAAACGTTTTGAAGCTAAAGAACCAGGTGTAAAAGGACTTGTTTTTCTTGGTTTATTCTGATTTTCGTCAATTGTTTCATGATGCTGCTCAGTAGACATACTTTATTATCATTTTCTGGGTCTCTTTTGTGCATTCTTCCTGAATATGAGAATCGTCATAATACGAGTAGTATACCACTGGTCGAGTTAACTTGCAGTTATCAATATTGTTTTAGACAGAGAAGTTATTTCTTCTATCTCATCCCTTCATCTCTCCTTTGTGATCTGGTCAATGTTCTAGCTTCCACCATCTAAGGTATGCAACTAACTCTTATAGTTCATGGAAGTTGTTCATCCAGCCGTCTTTGGAGATCGTGCCAGTTAGAATAACTTTCTCTACAGGATTTTCTTCTGTTCTGTTCTTCTATTCAATATTTTGTCCTCCATATAGTCATGTTGGATGTCTTTGGGGAAAACTTTGTCCAGTACTCTGTTTTAGTATTTCTTTTTGACTGTTCGTCCAAAAACTCATTAGTTATATTATCAAACTGGCTTTTTCCCTTTTTGTGACTGTATTGTTTACCCGTATGTTCCACCCTGTTCGAGGGAGAAATAGTTATTTGACTGGTGGTCTCGTTTTACAATGGGTAGGTTACTAACTTGATCCATCAATAGTTCTCCTTTTACAAGTGGGTTTGAGGACATCTCGGAGTTCGTAACTATCCAGAATGATATACAATTCACTATTTAAAATCGTACAATCGATATAATCATTTAAACATTAAAACTCAAATAGCACAAAAATTAGACATATAGCCATGCGGGGCAAACATATACAACATGAATTATCAGAAAGTACCTTGATTCTTTTTATAAAATTCTGCAGTAATTAAAAATACTTCCTAAAATAGTTCCATAACAGAATATACAGCAAACTGGAAGAAGGAATGAGTGAGGCCCAGTTCGGGTTTAGAAGCGGGTAAGGTACACGAGAAGCACTTTTCAGCTTTAATATATTAGCACAGCGTTGTCTAGATGTCAATAAAGATATATATGTATGTTTTATAGATTATGCAAAGGCTTTTGATAAAATAAAACACCAACAAAAAGGATTTTAAATGACAAAAGAATTGATAAAAATGACACTAAAATAACTCAAAACCTGTATTAGAAGCAAAAACCCGTTGCGAAAATGGAAAACGAAACATCAGATGAGATCAAAATAAGAAGATGAGTTAGACAAGGGTGTATTTTATCGCCCATATTATTCGATATATACTCAGAAGAAATAACGCAAGAGGCATTACATGATGAAGTCGCCGGGGTTATAGTAAAAGGGAAACCTATATAGCAATTTAAGATATGCTGACGACACCGTCTTGTTAGCAGAAAATATAGAAGACCTACAGAGAATGGTGGAGCGGGTACGGGGAGAAGTTGAAGTGAGCGGCCTATGTAGGAATTTAAAGAAAACTAAGTTCATGGTTATTACAAAAAATCCAAACATAAATGTTGAACTGAGAATACAGGGCAAATTAATAGAAAGGGTCCTTGGAACATGGGTCAAGGATAACAATGAATTAACGGAAGAAATTAAATGCCGAATAGAAACAGGGACAAATGCATTTATGCGGACGAAAAAGATATTCTGTAGTAAAGACCTAAGCATCCAACTAAAGATAAAGCTATCAGATAATATGTTTTTACAATCCTTTCATATGGAGTGGAGGCTATACATACAACAAGTCACATCTTAAGAAACTGCAATTATTTGAAATGTGTCTCTACAGAAGAATGCTAAAAGTTCCTTGGACAGGAAGGGAGACCAATGACAGCATCCCGAGAAAAATGGGAAAACAACTAGAGCTAACATTCACTATTAAAAAGAGAAAGTTTAAATACCTGGCCATATTACGAGAGGGAAGAAATATCAGTTACTTCAACTTATTATTCAAGGGAAGATAGAACGGAAGCGCAGTGTAGGTAGAAGAAGAAACCATGGCTGCGTAACCTGAGAGAATGGTATAACTGCCATACTCGAATCAACTATTCAGAGCTACTGTAAATAAAATACAAATACCTTGTAACGAAGCGTTACTATTTTTTTATGTTTATTTTGTAATTTAGAACTCCGTTTAATTTGTTTACATGCCATTTACCGTTTAGAAGTTTATTAGATTGATTTTAGTAATATTATTGTGTGCCGACCGATGATTTTCCGAACGCACCCCGTATTATTTTTATATTCACCGATACAGGTAAATTTAATTACGAGCCGTTGCATTAATAATTTACATTTCATAGCCGCTTAAGGTAATTTGTTTATTATGTGCCGTATCACCGCATGTTGCATTATTGTTATCCTTATCAGAGGCTGCTTTAGTTAGATATCATTATGGGGAATGATTTCAAACACCGTTTATTTTTATTTGCTTTCATTTTAGGAATGTTTACCGATTTATATGAATACAATTATGTACCGATAAATTTATATTTAGAACCGAATAAGGTAATTTATTTATTATGTTCCGTGTAGCAACATTTAGAATGCCTAGTTTATTTTGTTATTATTATCTGAGACCGTTTTATTTTAATACCATTATTAGGGAAATATTTAATTATCCGTTAGGTTTATATTTGAACATATAGCGTTTATTTATATATCAGTAAATTGTAAATTTGATTTATTTGAATTGCATTTGCGCTCGAAGATCTGATAATCGCTTCTTCGACGTAAAAGCGGTGGGGCATCGAGATGTATCCTACTCTTGGCGGATATGCGTGAATTAAACCGAATTTTGTAAACACCGTTAGCCAGCGGGTATAAATACAGCCCCTCGAGCATTAAACGCTCAGTTCTTACACTCGACCCAGCTCTTCTAGAAGACCAGCCAACCAGAGAAGGAATCAAGGTACAATCCAACCCCGAAACACCGTTTGGGTAAGGACTTGTATTATTTCGGCATTTTTTTTTTGATTTCAATCATTGTGTATACCGTTCTCTCTCTCTCTCTCTCTCTCTCTCCCTCTCGCACTCTCTCTTTTTCCACCAACCGACCCCGCACCTTTCCCTCCTTACGGAGTTCACCATCGCTGCATCTGTCCTGAGGTGGTGTTTCTCCGATCCCGTCTCTCTCTCC
>JABXWE010001181.1:0-36895 GCA_014611495.1 Limonius californicus
TGACATCTACGAGAACACACCAATCCTGTGGAATCCAAAAGACAAGAATTATTAAAAAACCTCTGAAAGAAGATGCTTGGGCTGAAATTGGTGGTGCTATGAATACAAATGGATAAAAATATACGCAGCACTAGAAATCATCTCATGCGATACAGCAGACATGTTTTCAGTGTGAGCTCACCACGAGAACTATGGATCTAATCCGTTGCAGTTTGTTACAAGACGATTATGGACGTACCGTCCACATTAAGAAGGGGTTACAGTAACCGTTACGTTACATGCAACGGCTCGCTAATGTGTACGAGGCTTTAAATTCGAATCCGTTGACAGATTTTAGAAATCGGCTCTACTTTTCGAGAAACAGTGTGTCAAATCTTAACCAAGAGCAAATACAATGAACACCAATGGAAAATTTGTGGCGATTTAAAGGTTCGGAACTATAAAAACATCAAATGTAATTAAATCTAAAACATTTATTGATTTACGTACTATTAAACAGGTGGTTGGTCTCATGACTGGGACGCAATCGGGATTCACCAAACACTGCTGCTTTCTCTGTCTCTGGGATAGTTATGCAACTGAGCACCATTGTGTGAGAAAACATTGGCCAAGTCGTTGCAATTTTGAACATGGAAAAGAAAGTGTCTCTGCTACACCACTTGTTGACCCAAAAAACGTTTTACTTCCACCTCTACACCCTTGGCCTTATAAAGAACTTCGTCAAAGCACTCGACCGGGAAGAGAGCCGGCTTTCCAGTAATTAACCTAGCTCTTTTACAACATTTCATACGCGTAAATCAAAGAAGGTGTATTTGTCGGACCTGATAATAGAAATCTGATGGACGACAACAACTTTCCAAAGTGTTTAAAGGTCGACGAAGCAGCAGCATGGGCATCTTTTAAAAGTGCTGTTCACAACTTTCTCGGCAAACGAAAATCCCAGGATTAAAGCAAGTAATAGCCAACTTTTTGAAAAATTAGAGATTGGGGCTCGAATGTCTTTAAAGGTTCATTTCCTGCATTCCCATCTGGATTTCTTTCCGGATAATTTGGGCGAGACGAGTCAGGAGAACGGCTACACCAAGATTTGATGAGAATCTGGAGACGCTACCAAGGATTTTGGGACGAGGGCATGATGAGCGACTACAGTTAGACTTTAATGCGTAAAACGGACCCCCAACAATACAAACGACTCAATTCTACTGCACTTCAGTTCTGATATATCACTTTTGTTCAGTAAAATTGTCATAAATGGTAGAAAATCGTGAAAAATTGTTACATCGATTATTTCGAAAACTGGAGCTAATCAAGAAAAACGGGCTATGGATTCGGATTCAGCGTCGAAAATTACCTTAGAAACACCTTTTCGTTGCTGGGGTGCAAAATCGTGAATACTTGTGATAATTAGTGTTGTCCATGAGAAAATACAATAATTAAGAAATTTTTGAATAGTTATTGTATTGCAACATAATTTCGCAGAATTGGATTTTGCGATTACGGTAGTACATTATAGTGCTCGTCGGGGGTTAGAACTTATATCTTTATTTTCCGTACTTCACAATTTACTGTAGCCTGGATCGCCCTTGGCCGTCTCTTCAGGGTAGCGCCCTTGATCAGGAGCGCCACGGACCGTTAACATGATTATTTCCCTAAACACTACTGCTAATAATGATTTTTAGTTTAACTGGAAATTGTATTAAAGAAGATATCAGCTGTATCAAGATGAAAATTATATGCTTTGTACTAGTAATATATGCACGTGCTTTCTAATATGTATTATTTTCGAATAGGAACCGATCTAACGATATACCAAAAATGTATTTGAAATTTTACGTAGCACTAGACTATATACCTTCTAGTAATACAGTATAACTGTGCAGTGCTGACCACAACATAATACTCAAGCCAACCAGAAGCGAAACTGCACTCAGCGCCTTTGATCTCGTGTTGCCCAAGACCAATATACACAGCACACCAGCCACACCTTCTTGTAGTTATATAAACCCCCTAAGTCCTAATGTATATGTGTTTGGCACACTCAAACTGATATTATATCGGCCGGATTATCACATAATGAATTATGTGTCTAGCAACCATTTATTTATGTATCGTAGGCAGGCAAGGAATATATAAAAATTCACTTTGTTGGTAAGGTATTTCTAATAAATGCAACCCATTAAAACAAATTCTATAAAATAAATATATAGATATATAAGTATGCAAAACAGTAATCAATACAGCCCTTGCATGTGTATATTTTTCATGTAAGAATTTTAACAAGATTGTTAATATTTAGAGAAACGAGTGTTGTTGGTAGTTCCTAGGTGATCTAACTATCAGTAAATGCTCACCTCGTTTTGTTTTCCGATATGCTTAATAAGTTTCAAAGATTGCCTAATCCGAACGGCTTAATTGGACAACTATTGATCTAAGTGATAACATTTTTGAACATTGGATATATGTTTATAGTGACTGTCATTCAATTAACGATTTATAATTGCTTTCAGAAATTCTCAGAAATTGCATCAGTAAAGCGGGTGAAACAACAATTGTTTTAAAAAATAACATTTTTCAAGTTCCGGTATCCTACTTATTATTTGTTATTCCATTAAATATTTCCTAAAGTTAATTATAATAAAACTTAAAACCTTATCATCTGTACCATAAAATTTTATTCAGGAAATGTTAAGGTTGATGTGATATTTGATTAAGTAACATTTGGTGTAAACAAATTAGATGCTGATTAACCTGAAATCGTAAGTAAAAGTACACGAAAATACAAATTTGCAAGCTTTTCACCTTCTTTATATTCACCTTCATTAAAATGCTCCTCAATTTCAGTTGTTACAATTATCGAAATTCAATCTTGTCTAGGCAAACTTGTAACTCCAATAATCTAGAGCTATATTTAATTCATCTGCATATTTAACAAATCCAATAGATTGGGCTTCAGTATAACCTATTTTAATAGTTGAACTTAAAAAGGACCTCGGTCATAATGAAATGTGATGATATTATGCAAATATACAAAGTCGTCCAACAGTACGAGATTGTAACTGTTTCTAAATAATAAAAAAATAGATACCAAATTAAGAACACGTATGCATAACCATTACACGCACATTTTAAAATATTTTTAAACAACCTGTATATTGTTACGCTTTTTAATTGCTCGTCAACGTTGTGAAGGTCTAATTTTCACAACGTCTATGTTGTTGAATAGTTTGGGAGAATATTTAATGAAATCTATTACTGTGCCCTCTTGTAATTAATTATGACAATAAGATCAAATCTATTGGTTGTTATTAGTCGCCAAAAGCTATCACAACACTACATATGATTCAGAGCACGGTGTATAATAGGTTAGGTGATTTTGCGACTGTCGTGCAAGTGGCAAGTTAACGCTGCCGGTTCATACGCTTTACGTTAGGTGGCGCCGCTTGCTCTCTGTCCGTGCGCCGTGCATATTATCTCATATGCATAATGCAGCAAGTGCCAAAGTGCTTTAGTTATTAATCACGTGTTACGGTAATTTAAAGTAGCATTTTTCTAAAACTGATTGGAAATGAATAACAAATGCTTTGTGCCCAACTGTGATAGTGGTTACAAAGGTTGTGAAGGTAAATTTTCTTTATTTGGGGCTCCGAAAAATGAAGAATTGCGGAAACTTTGGATAAAAAATATACCACGAAGTGATCGTTTATTAAGCACAAAAGATGTTGTGTGTGAACGGCATTTTCAAATTGATGATATCATAAGGCATTGGTCCAGCGGAGGCGTAAGTTTTGCATTTTGTAAATAGGTAGCTTGTTTAATTGAACAAAACGGACTTTCAGATAACAATTCCGTACAAACGCCCCACTTTAAGAGTAGGGGCTATACCTAGCATTTTTCCAAAATACCCGTTGTATCTATCCAAGCCAGAACCCAAAAAAAGACGTGTTATTCAAAAGCACCTCGCGGAATCCGGCCAAGGAAAAAAAAACTGATTTTCCGGGAGATCAGCCGCCTGCGTCTCTTCAAAACGTAGTATTAGATAAAAAATTAGACGAAAATATTCCAGAAAATCCATATAACTGTACAATGGCGGATCTGGAATTAAAGAATATCCCGACACCAGTATACGAACTGAATCATCAAAAATTGACAGCAGATTTAAAAAGTGGCGTCACATAAATTGTTGTCTTGTCTATACAGGATTTGCAGGAGTTGCTTGCAATAACAAACATTCAAGAGGAAATAAAGAAACTTAATTTACCATCCGCATAGCGATGGGAGTGCGACGACGTTTTTCAAGGACAAGATTACGCTAAACTTGAAATTATAAATTGTATTTTATATTATGTTACAGGGTTTGTTTGTAAGCGCTTAAAAGAATTCACATAGTGTGTTGATTGCCTTGATGCACTTACAATTAAACAATCACATGCAATTGCTAGAGAAGCCGAATTAAAACCAATTTAAAAACGAGAGATTTCCTTCTTCACCCCAATTTGAATATGTTTAAATTATCTAATTTTATAGAAAAATTCTTTAGCGAAAATGTAAAGGTGTCTTCGGATATTTACGAAGATTGTATTAATCACGTATGCGAACATTATAAATTCACGTTCCCTTGCAAGGAACACAAAGACGATATTATATCGTATAGCATGCATTATTTTGTATTACTGCGAATGCGACAATATGCTAAACAAGGATTAAAAGCTGTAAAACAATCCAGAGAAAGAAAGAAAATTGCTAAATTATGTACCACTTGATCATGGCACTTGATGCAACAAAAATCAGGGATTCACAATTAATATTACTTTTTTCAATGGTAGGTACATTACACATTATTTTGTTACCTAGTTTGTATTAGATGTACAAATAAAAAAAAATATATATATATATATATTGCTATGAATTTTATATTTTAATAGATGAATTATATAAATAATTTTATAATTATGTAATTTAGTTGGGCGCCAATTTGAGTTCTATCTCAAATGAATTAATATAAATTAATTAACATAGCATTTATATTTAAACTCATTATCTCAGGGCATATTTTAGTGGCTCCACCAATTTAGATAGCTAATCATGACATGAGAATTGTTTATACTCATTTAAAAATAGACTTAAATTTAAAACTTATCTTTTTCTTATTGCGTCACTCCAGCCATGTCCTAAACACCACCTCTTCTAAATACCGCAACATTCGCACTTTCTAATTCTGCTGGAAGGTCATTGTAACGGCCGGAACCAGTTAAAGTTGAATATGACAGCACTCAGTTCTCATAGTTCGATAGTTTGTGAATTTAAATCATTAAATCACAGAAGTACTGTAATTGTTCACTTAATATTCGAATTGAATAAGGTAAGTTCATGGATTCTAATCATGTATTTTTGAATTGAAGAATTTTTTATAAGTTATTATTAATAGATTTCAATTTAATTCTTTTTATTATTTTATTTTAGATGAATTCCACACAATTAAACACACTTCGATTGAATTAACCAAGGTAACTTATTTATTATTATAAACACTTATTGTCCACTAATTACAAATTTTAAACACTGTTTGACATTTTGTAAACAAATCACATAACCTCTAAAATTTTACAAGGTAACGCCTCTTTTATAATAATTTTATATTTAGCACTGATAAAAAAATGCGTGCATTTTCTACGATGGCCAAAAAGGAACTGATTTCAATTTTTATTGCCAGAAACCTCTAATGAAACTGACAAAAACGCATCGTTACTAAGTAACGTTAAGAGAAACAAGGATGAAATTTAAAACAAAATCTAGTGAAATTGATAATTAAAATTTAAATTAAAATTAGGCTTATGAATTATCCTATCTAAAAACTAATTTCAGATTCAGAATCCCTGAATTTTTATCTACATTTAGACACCCCACTTGCCATATTTAAAATTACAAAATTTTACACATAAAAAAATTGTTACTATTCGCTAAATTAACATGAAAACACAACAAAATTAACTCAAACACAATCCTTAGATTATACTACAAGTTTAACAACACAATATCATCCTATTAATCCAATATTTTTAAAATAAATGACCAAATTCTAAATCTTAACCTAAAAACTTCAAAATTTATTCAAACATAATTATATTCACACAAATAACATAAATTACCAAATAAACTTAACAAAAACCTTCCTATGTATGACATCCAACCAATTTGGCTAACATAAAACAAGTTGCATGAAAATTATTTACAATTCAATGATATACTTAAATTAATTACTATTTTTGAAATTTAGGGCTCCGGTACAGTCTAAAGAGACCCACATCATCAACCACAACGAGTAATAAATCAACATCAGGATTACAAACAGTCAAACACTGCAAATTCATACATGGAGTAACAGAATTCCTAAATTGATGCATCGTAAGAAGTATCGGAAACACATTTTACATAACACAGGTTTATAAAAACATATTTAACTTTAATATTTCATTAATTGTTTGTTGTAAAGACATAAATAATCTACCTAGACTACATTTCAGGTGAAAATATGGAATTTAACATCACAAATATCCTTTTTACACATATAACAGACCTTCCGAAGGTATTCTTGTTTAGTTTAAGGTATGATTAAGACATTTAACAATTATCCAACAATAATAACATTAATATAATATAAATATCATGGCAATATATATTAAAAAAAATTATTCTACACTTTGTAGTACACAAAAAAAAAGACAGTCGGCGACTGAAGGTCGCTTTTTGTTACATAAAAGAAGGTACAATCCCTAGAAATTTTGCAAGCTGACGTGTAAAAGGGGTTCTTTCTTCACGGCACAAAAAAACTTAGTTCTTTACCTTGAATAGCGAGACGGAGCCAGGCACAATGCCATTAACCAGATGCGGGAAAAATCCGCAGGCACGCCCCCGAAGACTGGATGGAATGGAGTCAACATCAAGGGTCCGAAACTTCGATCCGTTCGTCGCACCGACGGTAACAGCAGAGGGACAGGAACTGGGCTCGATATTAATCCGCCAATGGCGATTGGCAAGTTCGCAGTGAATTGCCTTTACAGGGATAAAATCCAGTGTGTTGCTATAAATCCGACATTTGTCGATAGTTCTGTTTTCACCCCACGGCGAAACAGCGAAACGACAATAATACAAGGGATACCCATCGAAAAACCCCAAGCCACTCCTTGCAGCACTCAATTTATTTACGTCCCCCCGCTTGATGGAATTTCGGAGACCGGAGTCTGGCGAAGATCTAAGGCCAACTGATGAACTAACGCGACTCAAACCTGCATTACCCCCCCAAAACATTGCAACATATTACGAGACAATTCTAGAACGAAATTAACACGTGCGACTTCCGAGAAGTATTAGGGAAGCGATATTTGAAAGCTAGCACTGCTAACAAAGGAATTCCTGGAAATGTTTTTGAACGGCAAATTTAACCTACAAAGGGAAAGTCGAAATTGACCTTGTCATAAATCAATCTTTAAAAGAAAATAATAACGAAAACTGTTATCAACATACGAACAGCAATTAAAATAGGATTTTAATTCCTATGAAGCGGCAATTAAAGTACGACATTAATTCAAACAGAGTGGCAAAACTTAAATGAACATAACAAACATTGACGAAATACGAAATTGTATTAAAGAAATGAAAAATAACAAAGCCCCAGGAAAAGACCAAATACTAATAGAGGCAATAAAATTGGAGGAGATGTTCTTCTTCATAAAATAAAAGACCTATTAACTTATGCTTGGATAACTGCCCTATACCTACTGAATGGAATAAAATATTAATGATCCTATTCCATAAAAAAGGGGATCCGGCAGATATAGGAAACTATAGGCCGATCAGCTTACTATCCCAACTACATAAACTATTTACCAAAATCCTTCATAAACGCCTAGAAAAAAAGATTAGACTTTTATCAAACAGTTGACCAAGCAGAATTTCGAACAGAATTTGGCACAAACGACCATCTACTCATCCTTAAACTACTTATCGAGAAGACAATAGAATACAACAAGCCACTTGTACTTGTGTTTGTTGACTTTCAAAAAGCCTTTGATACTACTGAAATTGATGCAATCTTAGCAGCCTTAAGCCAATGCCGGATTGATTACAGATACGCTGGCCTAATATACAACATCTACATCAACCTTAAGCATAGAACTACATAAGAATAGTGAGAGATTTCCTATAGAAAGGGGCGTTAGACAAGGGGACACATTGTCCTCAAAATTGTTTATAACTGTATTAGAGTTCGCTTTTAAAATATTAAACTGGGACGTTGGCATTAGCATAGATGGAAAGCAACTAAACAATTTACACATTGCTGATGACATTGTGTTAATAGCTGATAACTTTAACCATGCGACTATGATGATAAATCAACTTAAACAAACAACAGAGAAAGCTGGACTAAAAATAAATAGAGAAAAACCAAAGATTATGACCAACTTCATGATTAAAGGGAAAATAACGCTCAATGACAGCATTATAGAGGTAGTCAACGAATACAAATACCTAGGGCATAACATCAGATTTCATAGAGACAATCAAACCCAGGAATTACAAAGAAGAATTTCTTTAGGGCGGGCAGCGTATTGCAGACTAAGAGATACTTTTAACACCAATATACCTATCAGCCTGAAGAGAAAATGTACAACGCATGTGTCTTACCTGTGATGACTTATGGGGTAGAGACACTTACACTGACAAAAAACAGCATACGTAAACTACAAGTTGCACAACGCAAAATGGAAAGGGCCATGTTAGGTATTCGATTGCAAGATCGAATAAGAAACACACGCATTCGCCAAACCATAAAAGTAGAGGACGTTATAGAAAGAATCACTAGGCTGAAATGGAAATGGACAGGACACGTTACAAGACTCAAAGATGATAGATTCTTAATAAGAATAATAAATTGGAGACCCCGAGCTGTCAAAAGAAGCAGAGGAAGACCACCGAGTCGTTGGAGCGACGATATAAAAAGAATTGCGAGGCACTGGATTAGAGCCGCACAAGACCGAAGGCAGGAGGCATGGAGGCCTATGTTTAGCAGTGGACTTAAAAAAGGCTGGGAAATGATGATGATGATGACGATTATCAAAGACAATGATCAATGAACATTTGGGCTGGGTTATTAAATAATAATATAGTTGGTCCACACATTCTATCTAACTGACTTAATTCAGCTTTGTATCTTTCATTTTTAAAATGAATATTTGCGACTGTAATTTCTCCATAAAGTTCCATTAGCAATTAGATTAAATTGTTGGTTCCAACATGATGGTGCACCCTCACATTATGGAATATAAGCAGTGCTGATAATCAGCGAGTTCGCACCGGCTAGCCAGAACCGGTTGTTAAAATGATCTGGGTTCTTCGTACCGCGTGTTAACCGGTCGCTCGTGCACAGAGGCATATAAAATTACAGAAGTAAATATTTCAAAAACGTTATGTAATATTAATTTCGAACAAGTACAATTTCATTATCTCGATACAAGACCATTTTTAAAGGCAAAGTGCTGTTTCGTATGCGCTTATCCGAAGTGGTAGATTTAATTTTTAATCTTCGTAATGTCATGATCATTTGTTGGATCTGGTCTGGCATAATTTTCGGACTACACTTTATGCTATTAGTAGTTTGTTCATACAAAAGATAAAGTAGTAAGTAAGAAATTGGAATTTCTATTGGTTCTAAGAAATGGTTTGGTTTGATCCCGGTGGAGATGTAGAAGTCCCGGTATATGTCGAATGTACGTGGCGAATGCGGATATTCTTTTTATTAGTGTAAAGGGACCTAGAAACAATGAACCTACGTCAAACGGGTGCTTACAAGTTATTTAAGCAGACCTAAACAAAAAATACATAAACCTCTTAACATTCTATTCTTCGGCAAAAAAATTTTATGCCAATTTTACAGTATTTTTTGTAATTATATTACTACCCCCCTTTCTTTGATGAAGTGTTGGATACGCCTCTGTATAGGCGAAACGGTTATTAAAAAATTAAATAGCAGAGCACTGAACGCAAATGAACAATTTCCTGAATGAAAATTTCCCCGAGAGGTGGATTGCAAGAGGTAGAGCCATACCGTGGCCTTCTAGATCGTCGATTTTAAATCTGTAGGATTTATTTTTCTGTAGCCATTTAAAAGAAAACGTTTTCCGCGAACCTGTTGTACATCCTGACGATTCTCACTTGTTTTAGCCCACTGAATCAAATCCTAAAATCATGGCCGCAATTTTGAGACACCCTGTATATCTAGTACAACTTTACTACTAAGTAAGTAGTGATTTACAGTTTCAGGTTTTTGCATTTGAGTTTTTGTAAAGAAATGAGAGCCAACTTCGTGATTACCATTTCACCCAGTTTATCCCGGTTCAGCACATTTAGTGCTATACAACGGGTTCAACATACCCTACCCTCGAAAAATCCCATACCCTAACTACAATTAAGACACCACAAACACTCTGGGAAAGTACAGTGCTCAGGAATCGAACCTGCGCGACTTTGGTAGAATAACTCCGAAGCCAAGCGCATCCGCCATTACCTTACCGCGGGTCCAAGAGAGATTTTAGTTCTCAAGGCTTTCACTTAGACTTCCCAGTCAAGTGGTAAGTTATGATCAGTCATACCGTGTATCTTAAATTGTTGTGATATATTTTAAATAAATTGCACCTACGCCTTTTACCTCGCATTCTTAAGTTTTTGTTCAAGTATTGTTAAACTTACAATATCCAGAACTTTAGTTAGCTGCCGAAGAACTATATTTCTCAGCATCAGGGTATGGTTTTCAGTTAAATTATGTTTAATAGAGATTACAATTTTTAAAACATCTAAAATATATGGAATGTTATTGTCAATATGTATTTACATTTAGTAAACACAGAACTAATCATTCTCAAAGTATGCAACACATTTTATGTTTAGCAGTATAAATAATTTTTTAATTTCATCAACGCTTTTATAGTCAAGCGTATTTCGCAGAGTACAGTTATAGAACAACCTTTCTAACCAAAGTTTGGTTGCTTTTTTTGTCGTTTAATATATAGTTCATTTCATATTTTCCTGGAAAAAGTAAAGAGAAGTGGCAGACAGCTAAAGGGATGTAGAACAATATTAAAAGTTACATTAATATTTTTGATAAGGCTTTGTCTTTATTGTAAGACTGTGGCTTAGATTCGACAGAGGATTCAGACAGTATTATTTTTTTTTATTAAAGGGGCCTTCTATGTTTAATTTTTAAATGAAAACTAACCACTGCAATTGCTTGATGAAGCTCCATTCGCAATTAGATTGAATTGTTTGGTTCCAACATGATGGTGCACCGTCACATTATGGAATACAAGCATTGCTGATATTCAGCGGATTCGCACCGGTTAGGCAGAACCGGTTGTTAAAATAATCTGGGTTCTGCGTATCGTTGTTTACCGGTCGTCCCGTCGTTCTCGCACAGAGGCTTCTAAAAGTACAGGAGTAAATATTTTATGAACGTTATGTAATATTTATTTCCAACAACTAGAATATCAGTATCTCGCTACAAGACCATTTCCAGACGCTGATTCTAACGAACTTATCTGAAATGGTAGATATAATTATTAATCATCGTAATGTCATCATTATTATTTATTTAATCAGGTTTGGAATGATTTTCGGACTCCACTTATTATAGTTGGTAGTTTATTTATACAAATTAATGATGAAGTAGTGAGTAAAAATTTGTATTTCTATTGGTTTTAAGAAATGGTTCGTTTTGATACCGGTGGGGCTGTAAAAGCGAAGACCCAATGTATGTCGAATGTTCGTGAGGACTGCAGATTCTTTTTACTAGTGTAAACGGGTCTCGAAACAATGAAGTTATTTAAGTAAACAAATAATACATAAACCTGTTAACATTACATTCTTCGGCAAAACGTTTTCTACCAACTTTACCCTCCGAAACGTATTTTTTGTCTGTATTTTACTTCCCCACACTTTTTTTTTATTGAAGTGTAAGTCCCTGGATAAGCGAACCGGTTATTAAAACATTTAAATATCAGAAGCACTGAATACAAGTGAGAAATGTCCTAAAAGAACATTTCCCTAACAGGTCTATTGCAAGAGGTAGACCCATACCATGGCCTCCTAGATCACCGATTCTAAATCTGTTGGATTTCCTTTTCTGGAGCTATTTGAAGGAATCGATTACCGCGAACGTGTTGTGAATCCTGACGATTTCGTAGCTCGAATTCATTTTGCGAGAACAAATGTGAAAATATCTTTTTTGCTAATACTAATATTTTTTAAAGAAGTTCAATTTAAATGCTAAACTTCTGTTTTGTATCAATATTTCGGTAATGAAGGAAAATCATTTTCCCCTCTTGATTTGCAATTTGTTTTAGTCTCTTGAAGGGGACCGCGGTAGAGTAATGGCCGCAGCGCTTGGTTTGGAGTTATTCTACCAAAGTCGCTCAGGTTCGAATCCTGGGGTGTTTGTGGTGTCTGGGGCATGGGGTTTTTCAAGGGTGGGGCATGTTAGACCTGTGAATAGCACGAAATGTGCTGAGCCGGGGTAAGCTGGGTGGGATGGGAAACTTGGGGTTGCCTTTGGCAACTCCACGATTCTTAAAAAAAAAGTCTCTTGAAACAAATCCTGAAATTATGGGCATTAATTTGATGTATTTCTAGTACAACGTTATCACTAAGTAAGTAGCGATTTACAGTTGCAGGTTTTTGCATTTGTGTTTCAGAAAAGAAAGGCAGCTCCATGATTCCCGTTCCAACCAGTTTATTCCAAGTCAGTACATATCGCGCTGTGCAACGGGTCTAATAAGCCCTACCTTTGAAAAATCCTATAGCCCAACTACAACTAAGATATCACAAACACTCTGGGAAAGTGCAGTGTTCAGGAACGGAACCCGAGCGACTTTGGTAGAGTAACTCCGAAGTCAAGCGCCTTCGCCACTACTTTACTGCGGTCTCCAGAGCGATTTTTGTCCTCAAGACTTTCACTTAGAACCCGTTATGGAACACACCCGTCAATCGGCAAGTTATCATCAGCCATATTGTGTATTTTAAATTGCTGTTTGATTGTGATAAATTTTAAATAAATTGTACCTATGCCCTTTACTTCACATTCTTAGGTTTTTGTTCAAGCATTGTTAGACGTACAATATCCAAAACCTTAGATAGCTGCCGAAGAACTACTTCTGTCAGCATCATCGTATGTTGTTTAGTTAAATAATAATAATAAAAATTTGAATTTTTGAAACATCCAAAGTATGTGGAATCTTGTTGTCAATATGTATCTAGATTTAATAAACAGAACTAAGTGTTAACAGGATGAATAATTATTTAATTTTTTTTCGCTTTTGTAAATAAGCGTATTTTGCGGACTACAGTTATAGAACAGCTCGTCTAACCAAAGTTTAGTTTTAGATATTACTTTTTTTTGTCGTTTAATATATCATTCATTTCGTATTTTCCTGGGAAACGTAAAAGGAAGTAGTAGAGAGTAAAGGGGATGGGGGACAATATTATTTATGTTAGGTTATTATTTTTGATAAGGCTTTGGATTCTTTTTAAGATTATGACTTAGATGAGAGAGAGGTTTCAGACAGTATTATTTTTTTATAAAGGCGTGTAAGAGGCCTTATAAATTTAGCATAGTAAAAAAAGTAAGATTTTTCATAAAGACCACTACAAAATTGCTTCTACAAAGAACAGCAAATTTTAGTAGGGTAATTCTAGAAGAGATGGCTCATATTTTATTAATCGAGTATATTCAGAAAAATACAAGAAAAATTTTCATGAAACCAGAGAGAACAGTGAACAAATTGAAGCTAGACTTCTTTTTTAGGCGTAGCTTGATACTTGTCTCCGCATCCTGCGCACTCTGTTTCATCTTCTTCTACATCTACACTATCTTCACTAGAATCATTACGTTCAATTTCTGCATCGATATCTTTAGATGAAGAGGAGGAAACGCGTGTTTTTTTTTCTCTTTTTAAAACCAACATTATTCATTTTATTACTCACGATCTTCTTCTTTTCTCTTCAACTTTAGTATGTGGTTTTCAATTGTCACCTCATTTTCTTTTCCAAGAAGGCTAGATGGACCCAGCGCAGGTTTTTTAAATAACCCCTTAATTCTTCTTAACGTAGTCTGTACTGCACCGAAATGTCTAACAGCGGTATTAACGTCCATTTCTTCGCGTTTCATTGCACCTTACAGTTGTTCTTCTGTCCATAAACCTCGTTCGCAGTTACTTTTCCTTCTATAGTCTGTAGGCATAGCTGAAAATCAAAAATACACTCAGTATTCATGTAATTCAACATAAGTCATCTCTCCCAGGTTGACATCAGGTCAATTAACCCGAAGTAATAGGGACAAATTACTCGCCTTTTTTTTTATTCGCAATAACTTAAGATATTACATTTCATATATATATTGCTATGTTACACCCGTCAAAATAGCTAAATTCTTATTAATTATCATGCATATAAGCCATATTATGTAGCTTTTCCTTATGATAATGAGTCACACACACACACACAAATTTTGAAACGAGGCCATTCGTTTTCTTTCGGATGATCCTTCGGGATGTAATAAAGTGGAATTGCAGGTTTTTTCGTGTATCCTCCGGGATTTTTGCCTTGGTTTTCCTTTATAGATGTTATTTTGCAGCCTTGCAATGATTTTTTTCGAATTTGAGCTGTAATTTCAAAGAACATTAGGATTTATTGTTACGATTTGACAGATTAGGTTAAGATTGTTACTTTTAACACATGTATGTGCTTATTTGCTTTGTTTTATGTTGTATAAATGTGTATTGGCATAAGAGGCAGCCTTACGACGTTTTTCCTCTAGCTTTAAAGTTGTGTTTATTTGATTATTTATTTATAAAATACTTGAAATGTCATCGATGACTTATGAATTTGCTAGAAATTTGGATTTTTAATGTTTAGAACTAGTATTTGTTGATGTGTTATGTTGCTATTGGTGATGTAGTTGCTTTGTGTCATGTTTTCGTTAACAACAATACTGTATTTGTTTAAATATTTATGCCTTCAGCAAAATTTCTACATTTTTGATGATTTTAGATTGTTATTGTATTCCTAAGGGAAATTTTATGTGTAATACTGTTGTAGTATGAGTCAGGACATCTTTTAGTGTTTATTTTGTGTGAAACAACCTTGTATTTGTTTATTTATTTGGATTTGTTTTGTTTGTGACCTTGAGATTTTCTAAATTGCTTAAATTCTTGTTATTTTTGTGTGTGTACTTGATTAAAATGAATTTTATATGATGCTAGGGTGTGTGTAGATTAATTTGTGTATATTTGAATGCCTGTAAATTGTTAATTGGAGTATTTGTTATTAATTTATAGTTTTTGTTTATATTGTTTTTGGTTAGGGTTTATTTGTTATGTACCATGTGAGGTGTTGAAATTTTGCAAATTTTATGTAGATTCTGAATCTAATTTTAGTTTTTTGCTAACATGGTGCATAAGAAAGTTATTTTAATTAATTAAATTTCATATAAATTTGGTCCAATTTGATACTCGCTTCCTATTGGCTGAAATTTCAGAGATGACAAGCTTCATAGATTTGATTTTGTTTTAATGTCCAAAGTTTGGTATTGTTTCCATGGAAACGTGTGTTTTTTGTTGCGAGCCTATATAAAGGAAATTTTGTAAAATGAGCGTCACTTCTTGATAATGAGCGTCACTTGCTACTTATCACTTGTAAATTATCACTCGTCACTTATTAATTTCACTTGATACTTGTAATTCGTCACTTATTAATTGCTATTTGAACCTGTTACTTGCCGTTTGCTACTTGTATAATTTATCGTCGATTTATTTAACTCCATAATTGAATTTCTGTGTTGTAACCTGTGTGTGTTTTATATTGTCATCGTTTATCTACAGTTGCATAAGTTAATAAATGCTTAATAGAGTACCAGTGCCTTATTTACCTGTGCTTCGTATAATTACAATGACATTCCGAAGTGAATACTTACCCAATTGATTTGGTTCCGACAAGTGCAATATCCGCCGTTGTTAAATTATCAAAGTGCTTCACTTTTCTGAGAATCCATCGATTATTAATTGAAAATCAAAGAGCCATAATTTCATACAATCAGTTTTATCTTCACCTAACCTAGAAAGTGTATGAACAGTATATTTGGAATTACAAGTGCTACAAAGCTAACTATAAAAGGTAAAAGCTATCACTTACCTGTATCCTGCAACATTTGGGAGAGTTCCTGTGTTATTTGGGAGGCCTTCAAGTCCGAATTATGGAATTATAAGCAGTCTTGGAACTTCAACTGTACACAACATTGAAGAACAAACAACGCAGATGGGTAGCAGATCTACTGGACAAATCTAAGGAGGACCAGCGCAGTAGCAATTTCATCTTGTATAAGTAAAATCCATTCCAAGGTTATTTATTTTTAGTATAAAACGTGTTTCAGATTCATTTAATAACTAGATTATTTCATTGCATTTGTGTTCTTGGGACCTTTATGCTTCATTTTCGAAAAATAATTGCAAAAGTGCTTTTGATTATTCCAAATTCATGTTATTCTGTTACTTTTATTAATTTAAATTTCATTAATAATTTAATTCGTTGTTATTCTTTAATCCTCTGTTATAAGACCTTAAACTTGCAAACCCAATTCATTGCAACCTTTATTTCATTGAACCCTGAGATTGATTTCAACAATTTAATTATCATTTCATGTCAAAATTCATACAATTGTTTTTATTAGAGTCTCAATTCAAATATTTGTTGTGTGTAGGTGAAAACATTTTCTTATTTAGCCCTCATAACCATTTTATTGATAACTTTACAATTTATATTTACATTAATAATCATATATTTACGAGGGTGTCTCACAGCATCTATTTTGGCTATCACAAAGTGGGGCACACGACACGTCAACGTACACATTTACTCTCACTCTTTTAAAATTAGTTTTACACCTATCACACAGCAATATATATATATATATATATATATATATATATATAAGAGGTTTCCATAAGTGTTGGTATTTTTAACTATCCATTTAATTCAACAGAATATATGAGCAAGGGAATATTGACGTTCTCTTAAGTCCGGAAATACAGTGTGTTATGAATTATAATTAATAGCTTCCGGCCTATATCAAATTTTCAGTTCTTTATTCTATCTTACTTATTATTTATATTGCAAACAATATCCAATTTGAGGAACATTAAATAATAGGTCTCTATATTATGAACCAAATTGTATCGTTATTGTGGTAGCCTGCAATCAATCTAATTGGTTTGATTATTTGAAATCGGATTTCTCAAAGGTGCTTAAATATTCGCGAAAAAACACATAAATTGGAATATTTGAATACACAGTCGTTAATAGCCTCCATTATGTTTGTATTCCCGTTTGTTGGTTTGGTTTAAGTGGCGTTTTAGGTTCTTATATATTTAATTTATAGAGTATCTCATTTCAATTTCTATATTGCATTAGAAATGCTAGTTCAATTAATGACAGCATATAAATTTAAAACCAATCCTGCATTCTGTTATACTGTATGCCTGTATGACACGGCACAGAGATGTATAAGATTTTGTTCAGAATTTTGTACAGACTTGTTCTACTAATATTTCCGCATGCTCACAGACATAATTTGTACAAAATTCTGTTCTAAATTCTGTTCCGTGTAATACAGGCCTTACACTAACGCTTCTTTAAGTACATATCAGATGAACAAAGATAGATTTTCGGATTAAACCTTCCTGTAACTCAAAAACGTTCAAATACGTGTGGTATATCGGTACGTAACATTTGGGGCGGCCGTGTAGGCGCCGTCGTTTTGGCGTCCAATTCCCGATTTATAAACAACCACAATACAGTACATTTTAATAAAGGTTTGTTGTCAATAATTCATAAAAGTTAGTGTAAATTTTAGATTATGAACAAGGTATATATATCATCGTCACCGTCAGCCTTTTTGTCGCACTGCTGGGCACCGGACTCTACTCTGCCACGGGTTTCTTCTCAGCGCTAAGGTAGAAACGCGGGCGACCTACAGTTTAACGTCGAATCCAAAAGACAGAAATGCCAAAGAAGATTTTTAACATGAAGATCCCACGGTTGCAAGCCGAATTGGAAAACTGTGTGGGGTGGGTTGCAGACAAGATTTTTATAAATCTGAATAGTAATGGTTAGGTTTCGAACCCAAGCCAGAATCGACGTTTTACTAGAAAGCGAGCGCTCTGCCAACAAGGCTACCACTATACACAAGGTATATTTACATATACATAAATATATAAAAAAAAAAACTGCGCGGTCACCAGCAACGAAGAATAAAAGCAAAGATGAACTGATATTAGATGAAATCGGGGCAATGAGAAAAGAAATGAATGAGAGTTTCCAGAAAAATGAAGAAGAACTAAAACAACTAAAAGATGAGGTAAAAGAATTAAAGGATAAAGAGAAGACCTGGATGCAGGAAAAACAACAGTTAATTAGCAGAATTGTTAAAATAGAAGAATTAACCGAAAAACAAGAGCAAAAAAAGAGAAGAAATAACATTATAATAAATGGTCTAAAAGCAGATGAGGGGGAACTTGAAAAAAAGGTTGAACAGTTTCTGAGTAAGAACATAAAGGTGCAAGCAACGGTAAAGGAAGCATATAAGATCGGCAAAATAGCGGAAAGAAAATGCATAGTTGCAAAAATAGAAACATTTGAGCAAAAAATGCCAATAATGAGAAACAAGAATAGGCTGGGGGGAAAAAAATATACATCGAAAATGATCTAACGAAAGACGAAAGAGATATCCAAACTAAAATAACAGAAGCAGCCAAGGAAGAAAGAAGGGCAGGAAATAAAGTAAAAATAGGCTATCAGAAAATAACAATAAACAACCAAATACACGAGTATGATAAAACAGAACGTGAAATAAGATATGTGAAAGAAGATAAGAGGCGAGAGAAAGCTAGCACCACGGCAAAAAACTGATGAATAAACAAGAACGACTGAAAATGAAGACGAACAAGGCAACGAATATGGACGAAACTGTAAACCAAAAGAAAAGAAAGCAAAAAGCTAAATGTAGAAACAAAAATGGAAAAGAAACGAAAATTAAAAATAAAGTAAACAAAATAGCAACCTGGAATATAAAAACCATGCTTGCCCCTGGAAAGATGATGGAGGTAGCTAGGGAAATAACAAAATATGGGATCAGCATAGCTGCACTACAAGAGATAAGATGGGGCGGGCGAGGAGAAATATACGAGAAAGATTTCAAAATGTTGTACTCAGATGAAAAAAACAAGGTCATAAAGGTACTGCATTTATAATAGATAAAAAACTAAATATTATGACATTCAAACTGATCAATGGTAGACTATGCTATGTAAGAATAGAAGGAAAACCACTAAATCTATCAATAATATGCACGTATGCCCCCACAGAAGGAGACGACCAGGAAGTGAAAGACAAATTCTGCGACGAATTAGAAACAGAATACATACAAACACCGAAGCAAGATATATTGATAATACTAGGGGACATGAACGCATAAATTGGAAAGGAAAATTATATAAAGGACATGGCAAGTTTACAGACAATACATGACAAGACAAATGACAACGGAAACAGATTATGCAAGTTCGCGGCCAAAACAAACATGGTTATCAGCAGCACCAAACATAAACACAGAAGAATACACAAGGAAACATGGATGCCCCCGGATACAACGAGAGGGACCCAGATTGATCACGTATTAATAAAGAAGAAACATAGTAGGATAATAACAGACGTCAGATCGTACAGAGGTGCGAATGCAGATTCAGACCACATACTAGTAATTGCGAAAGTAAAACAGGAATATGAAAGCAAGCAAAGAAGCAGGGAATGCAAGAGAAGGAACATAGAGAAACTATATACAGAAAACGGAAGGAAGGAATATTTAAAGGAAATTAACAAAGAAATGGAAAGATATGAAAAGAAAACAGATATAGAGACTGAATGGAAAGAGATCAAGGACCTAGTTGAGAGAGCATGTGACAAAACGATCGGACGCAAAGAAAGAACGAGGCGAAAACAGTGGTTTGATAACGAATGTCAAGAAAAGATTAACAAAAGAATAAAGCTAGAAGAAAATGGATATCGACCAAGAAAGAAGAAGACCTAAATCAATATAAGGAAAATAAAGCGGAATCGCAGAAGACATGCAGACAAAAGAGAAATGAATGGATTGAGAAAATGATGTAAGAAATCGAAGATAACTATAAAAACAACAACGCAAAGAAATTTTATAAGCAAATTAAAAACCAAAAGATGGGGAACACAATAAGAAGCAGAGGACTGAAAGACAAAAGGGGTATTGTTGAATACGACGAAAATAAGAAAAAAGAAATATGGAGGAAATACTTCCACAACTTACTATATGAAGCAAATGCAGAAAACAATAAGTATGAACAAGAAAGGGCAAGTGAAGATACAGTGGGAGAAGAAGAGGAAGAGGAAGAACCAACCTTGGAAGAAACGAAAGAAGCGATAAAAAAGATTAAAAATGGAAAAGCACCAGGGTATGATGAATTGAACGGCAAGCTGATGAAATATGGAGGAGAGAAGTTGCAAGTAACTATACATAACCTGATAAAAGAAATATGAAGAAAAGAACAGATGCCGACAGAGTGGGGAATGGGTGTAATTGTAACAATAGCTAAAAAAGGAGATCTCCAACTATGCAGCAACCACAAAGGAATAACGCTGCTGAACTCCACATATAAAGTACTTACATCCATATTACAAAGGAAACTTATGAGATATGCGGAGAGAGAAATAGGAGATTATCAAATGGGATTCAGGCCGGGAAGGTCCACAGTGGATGCTTTGCACGTAATGCGACAAATAATGGAGAAGAGCTATGAGCATGACGTAGAATTACATATGATATTTGTGGATTACAGGCAGGCCTTCGACAATGTAAATAGAAAAAAACTAATACAAACTCTAAAGGAGCTGGGGATCCCGGGCAAATTGAGAAACTGCATACAAATGACGCTGAACAACTCGAAAGCCATAGTGGAAACAGAAGAAGGGTATACGGATGCATTTAGTATAAACAAGGGAGTGAGACAGGGGGATGCGCTGTCGGCGACACTGTTCAACCTAGCGATAGAACAGTGGCGTGCGGTCCATGGATGCAAGGGAAGCAATGCATCCCCTAAAATTTTCAGCTATCAGTTAAATGTATATATTTTAAGTGAATTTCCAATTTTTTCTTTCGAATTCCTACAACTTTTCAAAATACTGTAAATTTTTATAAATAGTATCATTGCTGGCAACGGCGCGGATGCACCTGTATACGCTGAATCCAAAGCCTTCACTGGAACTGCTGACTTTTCAGCGTTTCCCCGGCGCGCCGCGCCGTGCCGGTCGGCGTAATTAGATACCGGGCAAGTGGATGCAATTCAAGAAATGAATCCGCATTATTAAGCGTACGCTGTCTGCAGTTAACAGAATAGCCGACGCGATGGCTAGTGCGCAGTGCGGCGAATATATCTAGCAAGTAGCACTGTATGTGCGTATGTGTATCGTGGCTGGATGCAATATGAAAATTGAATCCAGCAGTTCTCTGATCGTCTGCCGATGCCGCAGTCAACCATCGCCAAGGGTTTCGTTTCGCTAATATCTACTTGTGCAAAGCTACGTTTCGATATATAAGTAATTGAATAATTCCTTTCCTGATGCGGGTACTTGCGCTATAATTATATTTATTATAAATAGTTAGCGTTAGGCATTCAATCGAGAAAGTTTTGATTTTGTTTTTCGGGCGCGATGGATGTAAATCCACAACCGGGTACAAGTACAGACACCCAGGATCAAGCTGAATATGGCGATTTAAGGGAACGTTTTTTAATAAATTTGAATGGTTTTTATGACATATTTGCTCATACCTACATAAACTATTACAAGCGGTATTTATTTACTTAATCTCAGGCAATTTGGTATGAGTCGACAGCGTTATTTGTTTGAAACTCACTCTATTTATGTCGTTTTTTTCAAAAAAATTTCCGGACCCCCCCTTTCTACCGGGGGGTACTTTGTACCCCCCAGACCCCGCGGATATCCCCTTTTGAAAATTTCCTAATACAAATGCATCCCTCACTTCAAAAGTCACCGCACGCCACTGCGATAGAAGGAGCAATCAGAAGGTTAAAAGTGCACGGGAACATAAAGACTAGAGAGGCACAAATATTGGCGTATGCCGACGATATAGTTATTATTTCAAGATCTTTAAAAAAAATGACAGAAATCGTTAAGAAGCTAATCAAAGAAGATAGGGCTAGAAATAAACGAGAGCAAAACGAAATACATGAAGTGCAATAGAGGAAAAGATGATACAAGAAAAGTAGTCAAAATAGAAAACTATGAGTTTGAAAAGGTAAAAGGACTTCAACTATCTAGGAACACAAATATCTCACAACAATGAAAGAAAGGAAGAAATACGTGAAAGAATACAAAAAGGATACAAAGCCTTTCTTGCGAATCGCGAAATGTTGAAATCCAAAAAACTAAAAGTACAGACTAGGATAAGAATATACAAGACACTTATAAGACCAGTGGTGCTGTATGCTGCTGAAATAATGTGTCCCACGCAAACAGAAAAAGAACAACTAAGAATTTTCGAGAGAAAGGTGCTAAGAGCGATAATGGGGCTCAAAAGTATTGATAACGACGTAAAACGACAATATATGATTCATGAGATCACAGAAATAATGAAAGGAGAGGATATAGTAAAAGTAATGGCAGCACAAAGGATCAGATGGCTAGGACACATAACGAGAAAAAGGGATCAAAGCATACTAAAAGAAATAATGACATGGAAACCAGAGAAAAACAGACCAAGAGGAAGGCCAAAGATAAGATGGTATGACGAAGTGACAGAGGACCTAAGAAAGATGGAAATCGAGGACTGGAAGAAGAAAGTAAGTAACAGAGCTGAATGGAGAGGAATAGTTGAAAAAACGAAAACACACCGTAAATTATAGGAAGCGAACTACATGAGGAAAACGGGGACCAATCCACCCCATGAAATGGATTAATTTACTTCGGAAAGAAGAGGCTATAATCTTATTGATTGGAAAGCCTTTGTTATTATTATTAATAAATGGCGGCTGAACTGGCAAAACCTATCTCGATGGTTGCCAATTTTACAGGAACAGCTTAAAACGCCATCCAACACTACAGAATGTATACATTTATCTGAATAATTCAATTTTGGTAAAATTGGGAGAGATTTTACCAGCTCAAAAGCGAAATGTGCATCTATTCTAACATTTAAACTGTTTCTGAGATCTCAATTATGTACTACTAAATCTGAGCCACCTTTTTTTGTTGATGCCCAGTCCAATATTAATTCTAGTGGTCTTTCAATGTTTTCAGAAGTCCCAGCGAAGCAGAGGTGGAGGAACTGTTTGCTTTAGCTCTGGAAAGGTGGCGCAAACCTATCAGAAAAGTGTAGTAGATACAGAACCTTGCTAACCACATGAATGTATGCAGATTCTAGTTTTCAATTACTCTTTTTTCTTATTGTATCTTTTAATATAGTACAGAATATTTACCTATTGAATATATTTGGAAAATAAAAATTATTTCTACATATTTTTAGATCCACCAAGAAAAAATCTCAAGTTCGTTTGTATGAACTTTTCCAGATCGCACAATCACATAACATATAAAAAAACCAGAGCCTCACAGCATTTAGATTTATTTTGATAATAGTTACAATAAAATTACTAGTTATATACAGGCAAAATGAAAGATCAACTTCTACCAGCATTATTTTTTACTGGAAGGTTGTGGGCATCGGAACTGCGACATCTCAATTTCTGCTTCGTAGTAACTATCTTGATGATAGCAAAAATACTCGGGATTTTTATAGTCGCTACTTTTTGAGGCTCCAGGGCCCACAGGTTCATTTCCGTACTTCACAACTGCACTGCTCAGTCCGGGAACATCAACAGAGCTTTTGGGGACCGGTTGGCTCGTGCTAGTGGCACTTTGAGTGGTGGTGGATGTTGGTTTGTTGAATATTACTCTTCCATTACTGAAATTCCTGTACAGAGCAAATTTATTTGGAATATTTGCCAATTTTACTAGTTTAGTAGCCATATTTGAGGTTATTACACAACTGAAGAGAGGAACATATGACATTTGGACAGAATTATATAAAAAGGAATCGTCCCGCAAAAACCAATTTTCCAATAATAAACATTTAATGTATATTTGTTTTTGTATGATTATTTAATTTGGAACGCAAAGTTTAATTTTTTTGTATTTTTGGCATATAGATAGTTTTAGATTATATATCCTGAAAATTTTTGAAAACATTTTGTTTGCTTTTTTCTTAAAAAGTGTGTATAAAAGCCTTCCTCCCATATTGCTAAAGATTTAAACATTAAAACGTTAGCTACAAAAAACAAACTTTTGCAGAGTTAGTTCATTTTAATTATTATTTAAATACAAAAAAGAAAAAATTAGTTTTAATGTTTTAATCAGGGAGGGGGCGCGCCCATGCCCACTTATTCAAAAACCGCGACTGACAAAGATATAGAAAAGTCTCAACATAGTCAACAACAAAAGTAGAAAATTAACCATTACTGTTATCATGCAAAGTAAATAATTATATTTGCAGTTGAAAATGAAGATCTCGTTTTTAATGTCGTAGTTCACAAAAACTAATTGAGGAAAACACTATACTCTTATACTCTTAATACACATAACATTTTTTAACAAAATAATGGAACCTATATGAAACGCAAATAGAACTTTCTAATAGGTATATATAGAACAATATAGTAATATAGTGAATGTCTAACTGAAAAATGACTGTTGGGACCTGGTACTCTTCGAACAGTCGTGTAAGGGTTCTACAACCAATTTAGTAATTTTTAACTGTTCTAATAACAGGTCCTTTGAGACTATCCTTCTATTTTCAATCGCAAACTTACCTTTTGTACATTTTCACAAATTCTCGAGCGACTCCTAAAAACAGGAAAGAATTGGGAATTTACATTAAGCGAAGCGCCACGGCGCGGTAAAAATTTCAACTAGTGACAGAGGGACTGTTTTGGTGGTCGTATGGTTTCACGTGCAATTTACAGCGTTTATTTTCTTTTTTTTTGTGTTAAAATCAGTCTCAGTACATAAAACAGCTTTTTTCAAAGCTACCTTGAATCTTTACATTGCCAAATATGTAAGTACTTTTACGTTTTCTTCTTTAATTTGATTTAATATCACAAGATGCAGTGTGCATTGTTCATATAACCTCAAACTGCTTGTGCATTTAAAAATTACCCATTCCTTTTTTTTTGTATTTGTAGAATAGCAAGTTATGGATAACCGAAGGTATCTACTATCGTTGATGAACTTGTTTGGGTATTTAAACGCTTCACCTACATCTAGGTGCATTAGCGAAGGGGAATCGATTGTGAATGCTCGACACATTATAGCTTGTGGAATTTTGGACAAAACTGTTACTTCAATTAAAATTTTTGCTCTGTGTTTGAAGACTAGTGGCTTAACAGAGAAACCGCATGAAATAAATGCAATCTTTAGTATCACGAATGGTGTACTTCTAGTTTCCGAAGCTGTGTGCAGTTTTTGAAATTCGAAGACGAGCACCTTATACTAAACAAGAAACATTCGTACTATGCGCAGGTTCAACTAGGAATGGCAATTTTGAACCTCCAGGAATGCGATTTTATTGTATACGCTTCTTTTGATGATAGTTTCCTAAATGTAATTGTAAAATACGATGAAAGTTTGCCAAACGTTTAATCCAAAAATTGCAGTACAACTATTTTAACAAAATGATACATGTATTATGTAATTAAATAAAAAATGTATTAAAGTTCCTTTTTTGCATCAAACATATATTGTTGTTTTAGAGAGGGCATATTATATTTAAACAGATTTTTAATATTAACATATGGAACAAACAAAATTAACATAGAAATTTATCGTCTTTCAAAATAGGCGCAGATAAATTAACAATTGCACATATACAATAAAAATTTCGTCTATTTTTGGCACTAGCGATAAGGGTAATGGTTTTGAGAGAATCTCAAAAACCTTTATTCTCTGATTAGTTCTCTCTATATGCACCCTAGCTTTGGCTATGTCGACATTTTCCTTTGCTTCTTCTACCTACCTAAAATAAAACACAAATGTAAGGTTACAATTTTGGTATTGTTATTAGTAGTTATTTAGAAAATTGAGTGCTTACCTAGTTGAAAAGAGTATACTTCCAAAGTAGTTTGGAAAAAACTGTTTTTTATAGTCACAAAGGCCTAATAACACAACTCAAAAATAACAATTAGTCAGCACTCCCTCATGCAAACGGCAATTGTTACCCTCTGTCAGCGGCCATATTGCAGTCGAGAGTGGCGCCACCATCGGTAGTGTAAATTCCCAATAAAACGAAATATCATATTTTACAGTTACCTCTTGTCAGAATGCTCTATTCGCTTCTCCATAAAGATAAATTACACTATAAGCACGAACAAAAGTAGCTTATTATTACTTTTTATGATATCTACTTCTGAGTGATATGTTTATCTACATTTCAGAATGTTACATGCATTTTTATAACGCGCACATTGACCTTTAGCATCCAATGGTGAACTTGGTCCGAGTAAAATAGAGATTCAAATCAATTATTTTTTGATTCCGGTTTGTATAACTCCGTCCATGTATCTCTCCATCGAACATCACCGAGCACTGCCGACGAAATCGATGTTAAACATAACCTCTCTTTCAAGATTTTAAAGTGTGGAGCATAGTTCATGAATTTATTTATTATTTAAGTTTCTTTGCTCCAATAACGTATAAGTAAAAAATGTCGGATTCTGATGATGGAGAGCGTACGAAAGCGCAAGGTCCAATCGACAATGCATGGGAACTGAAGGTTCCAGAATTCAAACCGGAACACAACCCACATGGGTTATTAGAAGAAAGTTCATTTGCTACATTATTCCCTCAATACAGAGAACAGTATTTAAAGCAGGTATGGCCGTTAGTGCAGAAGACATTAGGCGAACATTTTATTAAAGCTGAATTAGATATTGTCGAAGGAAGCATGACTGTAAAAACAAGTCGAAAAACATGGGATCCTTACATAATTGTTAAGGCAAGAGACATGATTAAACTTATGTCGCGAAGTGTGCCTTTCGAGCAAGCAAAACGAGTATTGGAAGACGACGTAGGATGTGATATAATCAAAATTGGAAAAATAACTAGAAACAAGGAAAAATTTGTGAAACGTAGGCAAAGGTTAATTGGCCCCAATGGTTGCACGTTAAAATCAATAGAACTCTTGACAAATTGTTATGTTTTGGTGCAAGGACAAACAGTATCAGCTTTAGGGCCCTACAAAGGTCTACAGCAAGTTCGTAGAATTGTTGAAGATACAATGAAGAACATTCATCCTATTTATAATATCAAAGCTCTTATGATCAAGCGGGAATTAGCAAAAGATCCAAAACTAAGAAATGAGAACTGGGAAAGATTTCTGCCTAAATTTGTCAATAAAAATATAAGTAAACGTAAACAGCCTAAAAAGAAGAAGGAAAAGAAACCTTATACACCATTCCCGCCGGTTCAACCAGAAAGCAAGGTATGTTGTCTATATTTTAAGTGTATTTTGTATAATTAAGTATAACTAATAATTACAGGTCGATAAACAACTAGCATCTGGAGAATATTTCTTGAATAAGGAACAAAGAAAAACGAAAAAACAAAAGGAAAAGGAAGAGAAGCACTTGGAAGCAGCAAAAAGAAGAGATGAGAGAAGACAGCAAGCTTTCATACCTCCAGAAGAACCAACTTTCTCTACTGCACCAAGTACTTCTAATGCTGCAGTTGACTTAGAAGCTTTAAAAGCAAAAATTAAGAAAGCTCAAAAGGGAAAATTAAATTTTAAGAAATAACTAACCTGTTATAATAATTTTTTGTATTGTTATTGGAATAAAAAGTTTATGTTATGAACAAACAAATCATTAATAAATGTACATTACAAACTTTAGCGCGGAATATAAACATATTTCGGCATGCAGTTCCTTTTCTTAAGTATTTGTGCGTATTTAAGAATGTACGTAATAATGAGAGTGAAGTTTTGCTTATTCAATTAATATTTATATTATCTTTAATCTAGTTCATAATTATTGAAATGAATATTTATAATATTCTAACAAAAAAATGCACACCTAAATGAAATTATGAAAACAAATTTATAGTCATGTGATCTATTTAGTACAGTGGAGTCTCGATTTACTGAACTAATTCCGGCAAAGCCAATTCACTCTATGGAGGGTGTTCACTATTTCGAGGTATGAATTAAAAAATGTGTGTATTTATAGAAATAAATGTTTATTCTTCAAAAATAACAAATTGTGTACAGTATATCATAGATAATATGTATATAAAAAAAATCAGTTAATAGGAAATTAATTCATATTGAATGTGTGAAAAATGAAGTAATTTTGGATTGTTTTTGCTTCTTGGTTATATTGGTTTGTACTAGTTTTTGTCTCAAATCATGTAACACAAGCAAACTGCTATATTCGTTTTCCTCAGCCCACTGGATAACGTCGTTAATAGATCGCAAAGCTTGGCTTGTTGGCATTAATTTGTCTTCTGCATTCCACATTATTTTATCTTCCTCTTCGTTTTCTGATTCCGAATCAATTCTTATTTCGTTCTCCAACTCCTTTATATTTTCTGGTTCTGTATCTTTATTCCATTCTTCAATGTCATTTACCAATGACGAGTGGGTTTAGTTTGTGATTTCCTATTGCATTTGTACATGACAAAAATGTTATTCGTTGCTTACAACTTTTTCTACCTGGTGCAGTTTTCTCCGTCTGTGATACATAGGTCTTGCTAGGTAACAATTTCCAACACAGACCTGTTTCATCTGCGTTGTACCTATATTTGCTCAGGTACCAATTTGAGCTCGCAATGAGGCACCTTAATTTTTCCTTAAAAGGATCAATTAACTCAGGCTGAGACGAGAGTTTTTCTCCACTTATCTGTAGAAGTCGTATGCCATAACGTTTTTTGAACCTGTTTAACCAAACATTGCTAGCGTTAAATGAAGAAGTTTTATCAATTTATTTTTGTAATTATTTGGCCTTTTCTTGTAACATGAGTCCACTAACAGGGACATTCCTTTTTCTCAAGTTTAGAAAATATTTATACAAAGCTCTTTCAATTTTTGGATATCTAGATACTTTCAGCGTCTTTGTTTTTGCTGAACCCCCAAAAGTTTGTGAAAGCCTCTTTAACATCGGCATCTTCTTTTTTTTTATTGCACACAGTCGATTTTGCTATTCCATACTTCTTAGCAAGATCAGTCACACATTCACTTTTACGCAAAGATTCCAGCAGTTCACTTTTTTGTTTTAAATTCAAGCACTTTCTTTTTTGTGACATTTTCACTTTGCAAAACCAAAACCTCAAACTTATACTTCGGTATATTATAGCATGCACGACGAGATTCACCAGTAAAATGCGATCTACAATAATACACACGCTCAAAATCGCGAAAGCTGAATACGTAAAATGGGGAATCCCCATGAAATACTCACGTATGTAACTAATTTACTGCAGTTCACTTTATCGGAGTTTACCGCTGTTCACTGTATCGCGACGCAATAAGAAAAATTGGATGTTCACACTATGGGGTAGTTCACTCTAAGCGGAGTTCACTGTATCGCGACTCCACTGTACTTCTAAGTGTAAATTTGAAAATTGGAAGCTTCCAGTTTGAAATTGTTTTATGTATTTAGGCACAGAAAAAAAAAATGTTGATGCAGTTGTGAATGTGGCCGCCATCCTAAACTTTTTTAAATAGCACGGATTGTGTTTTTTTTTTTACGTTGTATCTGTCTTATAGGTGCATGGGGTTTCATAAAAAATAATGCAGAATCATTAGCAACCAGCTTTCTGTTGTTTTCAGCAGCTGATGTAGTACAGGGTGTTGTAGGTCTCGATAATAGCACCAGTATACATTATTAATTTTGTTAAAACTATTGTTTTTTTTTTCAAATAATTTTTTCATATTTGCGTGTTTATCTCTATTTTAGGCTTTTAACCCAGAATTTACTTTATCGTCACAGATAAGCAACAAGTATTCGTGGGAGAAATCTATAAAAATAATTTATTTTGACAAACTTTCTGATTTTTATATAAATTCGCTTTGCAAAACATTTTAGAAATGCTTCTTTAATTTTAATGTAGAAGATGTGTTTTGTGAATTTTTTCATTATCTTAATGTTTGTAGTATATACAGTACATTAAGCTGCCTAAACACGTGCTTGTTACTAATATTTTAACATTATTTTCTTCTGTAATCCCAAGTGCAAGTGTGTATAGTAGAAATAAGGAAAATAAGTTTTATAATGATGCACCTATTAACCCTAGGATGCATAACCAATACAGTATCCGAATTTACATAATTATATTAGTTTGCAATGAAAACAAAAATTTATTGACAAAATTATATTTAGGCCCGGTCTTTCCATCTCCAAATAAAGTACCCAGTAACTATTGGACAAATAACATTATTGGGTAGATTTATTCATCAAATAAGTAGTAGCCGTCTTTCGAGACCCTACTTTATCCTCCCAATAATTATGTGGCCAATAACTCGGAGGGTGAAAACATTAGTTATGTTGGTAGTAAAAACTCGTTCGTGTCAACTTCATTCTAAACAGTAAACAAAGATAGCCATACAGCAATGCGTATGGTTAGAAGCGAAATAGAGTATGCAACCGACTATTGACATTATCCTGCGTTATTTTGTCAAATTCCTGCCGTTCGCACATGTGAAAGCAGAGAGGTGTTCGTTTATGTTGTATTGCTGTTCGTTTATTTGCTTGAAGTATGAAGGAATCAAGCAAAATATAAAGCAAGAAGAAATTGGAAATTTTTAAGCTTGTGGGGGGGGGGAGTTGCGAATACGCAACCGTTAACAGATTACGATTTACTGCACTAGATCCTCCTGGTGATTGCAGTTTAACATGGGTACAGTCAATGGCACCTAAAACTCTCGGAAACCGTGCAAATGTTGAGAATTCTACCATTGTAGTATTTTACCCCTGGAGTTAGTGGAAAACGTACATAGTTTGCCCGCAATTCAGCCACTGCATTAATTACTCTTTGTATAATTTTCCCAGCTGTCGATTTATGTATGCCACCAAAATCAGCAACCGCAATATAAAAACTTCCAGAAGCAAGAAATCGCAATGCCAGAAGTAACTGAGATAGTGGTGAAATTGCGTTATTCCTGAAAACGTCGTACTGTTAAATATACATTGATTATATTGCATTATCAGGTTTTAGTATTTCTTATAGTTATACGAACCTATCTGTACCATGTTGCAGATTGTCTTCGATTTGAAGTAATAGATCTCTCACAGTATTCTTTGACAGTTTGTATTTTTTAATGAATCCATTATTGTCCCACATAT
The DNA here is from genome assembly GCA_014611495.1 of Limonius californicus. Taxonomy (NCBI): domain Eukaryota; kingdom Metazoa; phylum Arthropoda; class Insecta; order Coleoptera; family Elateridae; genus Limonius; species Limonius californicus. Next base: position 31,533 of record JABXWE010001181.1, read on the forward strand.
TTACATTATCCGGTCGTGGACGTACCGTATATTAAAGTCGCTCGCGATTTACTATATTCATTATGTCAACTACATCATTTTCGATTAATACCCCACAGTCATAAAAATATCCATTTTTAACTACAACTGTCTAAAATACAATAACGCCCAGAAACAGCAAGAAACGTAAACCGCGTGATTCACTTCAAACATAACCAATAATCACGTGCTTTTTGAATTTTGCGGGTGCCTGTCGTTTGATACCTACGCATATCGGCTACTTTCGCTACTCGTCATCTGATTTATTGGCAAGATAACTTCTTATGTGCTGGTTTGGGTTGCCAATAAGTTATTTGACGAATAGTGGGAGTTATTGGCCAAATAAAGCTTGTTGGTAGGTGGAAAGACGGCACAGAGGCTTATTGCCTAACTAAAACTTATTGGGAAGTTTATTGGGAGGTGGAAAGACCAGGCCTTAGGTATACATATATGCTACAAATTTGAAATTAAACATGAAAGTAAAGATTATGGATTAGAGTAGCAAGTAGTGCACATTCTAATACTACGCTCATTACTAGTATTATTTTTACATATAATACGTATGATTTTGCTTTTACCATCAATGTTTGAAGGGCATACTGAGCATCTTTTTCTCTTGATCGTTGCACTTTGGTCAGTTGACGGATCAGAAATATCAATAAATCTTTTCGTACACTCCAGGATGTTATCGTGTATATTAGGGTTAGTCGATCTTTCTTGCATATATGGTATCACTAGTTCCTTCGCTAAATCTTTCAAAAATATTCTGCGTTTGTGAGTCACACCTATGTTGTAGTTTGGGTGTTCCCTGGTCAAAACTATAAATGCATTTAATGCTGCAACATCAATGATGTTGAAGAAAAATGTCATAGGTCATCGTTTAGTTTGCTTCTTGAATGTGTGTGTCGACCCCATTTGATCCATAACGTCGACGCGGCCCTTCGATTTATTATAATGTGTGATAATTTCGGGCTTCCTCTTAGCGCCATCTTTGTTGACAGCTGCGTCGTGACGCATGGTGCTTAGCAAAATTACACATTTGTTCTTTTTACATGCGTAACTTACTATGGTTACATTATTTGTAAAGCAAAACAATGAAGAGTGAACTGAACTTGTTTTCGATATTTCTATTCCTTTGGAATATGACGCTTATTCTGACGCAGCTTACCGACAACAGTAATATTTTTTTCCAAAAGGTAAATTGCTAATGGAACACTAGTAAAAAAATTGCCTACTGTTTGATTTAGACCAGAATTATAAAGGCCACGCACAAGAGTATCTTTCTGAATGGCGAAAGAACGGTCAGACGAGGCGGACACTTTCACCGGTAACTCCGCCATTGAGGGCTACTCTTTTCAGTGGCGTACGCAAAAGCAATACAATTGTTATTTAAATTGCCAATTATTACTGCAGCATTACCTTATAAAAGAAAAACAAATAAGCAGACAATTCAGAATGAATCCCATATCTCCACTAGTGTGAACAATTATCAACCTCTTTACTTCAGAAATTGGTGTGAATAATCCAGACGATGTTCCATCACTCCCAAGACTTGTCCAGCTTGAATGTACGTTTCATCCAAGTACACGATTGGTCTGCCCTCATCTCTAAAATTTTTCAACTTTTGTAAATAGTTTAGCCGTAATGCTTGTATATCATTCTTTTCTACGAAAATTTTCCTGTTGTCCTGCGGCTTTTTCCACTTGAATTCAATTTGCTTCAGTAGTCGGTACACCGTATACCTTTTGCCTGTCCATTGTAGTTCATTTTCCAATTTTCGTTGGAGATTATCAATTGTAGGTCGGCAGCCTTCAGTATTATGAAAATTGTAGACAACATTTCTTATGTGGTTTAATTTATAATCTTTTACTCTTGAAATCACGCCTATTTTATTTCCCCCCGTTTTTGGTGAAGTGAATACTGGATTTCCATTATTTTCCGCAGCCGTAACCCTTGCTTCTTTCATAATCCATTCAATCATTTTTACTAATACTCCACAACAATCATGAACACGTTGCTTAATTTCTTATTTTGATTCATTTGGGAATAGTGTTGCAAGATAATTCAAATTATTGTACACTATTTCGCGTGCTTGGCTGTGCAGTGTCTGTTCACCACCTAATGTTGACATTTTTATCACAAAAATCACAGTTACACTAAAAAAATCACACTTACACTATAACTAGTCGAAGATCACTGTTAGAAATCTCAACAGTAACTGAAAGTAATTAAAACAAAACTGACGGTAATTGTTCGATATACATATATTCTACATACATTAGTGCCTTTGCTAATGAGAAATTCTTTTGTAGAAATCTATATGTAAACAAATTCGTTAAAAGTGGATTAAAATACCGATTTTTGCGATTTGAAAGTTCGATCATCTAATGCTTATACAGTGAGATTATGTTTACTACAAACTCGACAGGCAATATCACAGAATAATACAGTACAACCCAATCTGTGATAGAAATTTTTGGGCAATCTCAAATTCGCATGATTTACTCGTGTTGGCAGTTGATTAAGTTACACTGTATATTGTCTTCTATTAAAGAAGATTTGTTTAAATTTCTCCGTAATCGGAATATCGTAAACGTAAATAAAGCAAAATACAAAAAGCTAAAGTTTTATAAGTAAATTATGAGCTTCGGGATTTTGCTTTTTGTCGCGCATAGAACATATTTACTTGCTTCAGAATCATATATTAATATGTAAATACCTAAATCTATTTCGTGCGGAATTGCAGTTGTAAAAAACGTTATTCACGGTGATTAAACAATGTAGGTAAAATTTAAATAGTGTAAAAGTAGTACCGTCCTACTATTCTGTACTTCGGAGAAGATCGTAATTGGATTATGCTCCCCCTAAATACTTTAATGGCCCACTTAGACCACTGCGCAACCAAGCTTTTCGCCATTCAGAAAGACTTCAAGTCCCAGATTTTTATGTGGAGGTTCTCCAGGTTGGTGACCAACATAAACTAAACCATCAAGAGCACAATCAGATTTAGATTCGCACATCCAAAATATTTACAATCCATATTTTGCCGGTTTACCTGGCATGTATTGAATGAATCTGCATGTACCTCTATAGGCAAGAAGTTGTTCATCTACAGTTACATTAGCATCTGTTATGATGCAAGTTTTGCATTGTTGAATGAACAGATACCAATGCTATTTCATCGGTTTTCAAACGTGTGTCCCGAGTTATCTTATCGTCAAATCTTCGTATTTCTTCAAAGCGAAGTATGGACATTGTGGCGCGACAGACAGGATTAGAAAATTTACCAGAAAATAGTTTTCTTGCGGGAACCTCCCAGCTTCTGTCAACTCCAGCATAAATAAGTAATCAACAGAATGCATGAAGTTTATCAACTGTAACATCTTTCCACTGCTTTCCTTTCGCTTTGTAAACACGTCTTCCTTCTAAATTGGTACAATTCACAATTTCTTGCATAATAACTTTAGTCACAAATAACTGAAAAGTTTCTTTTGGTGTGACAGCCATATGTTTTTTTTACCAATCCTGGTGCACGCCGAATAATATGTGGCTGAATTTTGTTTTTTACTGGAGGTTCCAAGATCCAATTTACGCCACTTGGAGCAATATAACGTGTTGATACAGAGGTCGGATTTGAATTATTATTATCGTTAGCATCTTCTGTATTATCGTCATCATCATCACTACTGGATCCAGAGTACTCGTCAGAATTCAATTCGTAATCGCTGTCCTCTGTGTCATCATTTTCTACTTCTGAAATATCACTTTCTCATCAGCCCATTGCAGCAGTGTTTCTTCATACCCCAGTACACCAACTCTTACACATTTCTTTGATATCATTAGTAGGTATATGCAATACAAGTTCACTCACTGAAAATTTGTTTTCAACTGAATGACTATAGACTGCAAGTCCATTTATATTTATACATTCTATAGTAATGCAGGTTTGAACAGGCATAAACATACAGATTGCCATGTATCACTTGCCTGACAAGTTAGTAAAATTCTAAGCCAGTTATATCAAGTTGAGACTTGTTTTATACGAAAGATTAGTCGATGGGCTTGGGAGGCCCGATTATGTAAATGCAGGTAAGCAAAGAAAAAAATTTTTTCGAAGTCTAAAGAAATTTAAAAGGTTTTGAATCAAAAGAGAGTTAAATAAAACCGTGTCGGGAGCATACCTAAACGCTCAATTCGATTGAAAATATTTTAAGCAAACTATAAGTAACCAAATATTTTTCCGGGCCTAAGAGGCCCGGTTTATGCATCTTAGGGTTAGGCCATCTTGTAATTTGAAAAAATTCAAAATGGCCACTGCTCTCAAAACTGTATGCCTAAAAAAGGTTTTCTGTTAGTCGAAACTATACAAAATATTTCCAAGTTAAGTCTTTCAGTTGCAAATCCAAGTATGAAGTTGTTTTGATAATAGAACTTTCATTTAATTTTCAATAACCACACTGTATACTTTACTGTAGGTACTAAGTGCTTATTGCTACCAAACATTATTAAAGTGTATTTATAAAATGTTACAATATTAAGAATCTTCCATCCTGACAGGTTAAGTAAAAATATAATAATATTGGTTATAGTCACAGAGGGGCAAGACAGTCTTTTTTGTTACCAAAATTAGTAAAAAGTGGAGATACTACGAAAACTACAATTCTATTTTTAAAATGCTAATTTGTAGGGTAATGGAAAATTAGAGAGTGAAAGGACTTTAATAATTGTCTTTGATTGTCATGCTTTTATTTTTTTTATAAGCATCCTAAAGTGTTTGGAAAATTACTTAAATTTTATCAGTATGGGAATTTGTACAATGCATGTAACATTTCCCTGAATCATAAAAAAAATTAAAAGTGCAAATTTATTAAATTCCTCTCATCGAATAAAATTGTGTTTTAAATGCTCTAAAGTGTATTTGTGTCATCTTTCAGACTAACCGTAACAAACATGAGGTACTAGTATGTTCTATTAAGTTTTATTTTTAATTTGGATTATTTAGCAGCATTTTGAGAGATTTTTTTATGGGTCTTAACAAATTGGGTATTTTAAGTTTTGTACATTTTTCAAGGGCTAGGTCATTCAGTACGAGTATTTTATAAAAATAGGAAAGTAATGGAAGTCCTTTTAGCTCAACAATTTAAAGTTGAGAAAGAAAGGTTTTCCATTTCTCTTGTTTGATGTTTATTTAAAAGGATTATTTATTTACATACAATTTTTTTTATATATGTTATTTTTTTTTTATTTCATAAAATTGATGCTATAAAATGTATTTCCTAATATGCTGGGTACCCTGTAAAATAATATAATACATTCTCCATACTTCCTAGTTTTTTAGTAGCCTT